>JAHHUM010002493.1:0-103929 GCA_036173005.1 Crenichthys baileyi
GGGGGAATTCTAAATTTAGCACCTAATGTTGCTCATTTTGTTTTAAAATGTTTAGATTTTTTTCGTTTTGTTGATGTTTGCCTCCAGTATTAAGTTAAATGCAGAAGGCACTAATCAGTCATTGTTCAAACAGCGCTCCATAACTCCCAAAGTTCACATCACTTCTTTGAGCCCGCCATCTCCTTTGCCACAACATAGGGAGACACATATATGAGATTGTTAGTCAGTAACTATATGTGTATTTGTGTGTGCTTGTACCAGCTTGTGTCTGTGCAAGCCCCTTTATGTACATACTAAAGCATCTCTGTTGCTCGTTAACTCTTGTCTCTCTGCAACCGCTTGCCACCGTACATATTAAATCACATTAATGGCAGATGAGCTCTTGCTCTGGAGAGACAGACGTCTATTTGAAACTGCATTTTATTGCACTTTGTTCCGTTTAATCAAAAAAAATGCTATGTGAAGAAATAACCCGGTTTTAAAAAATCCCAGATAAACAGCAACGATTGCATCTTTAAATAATAAATGACTCTCTGCCTCTTACAGACGGGAATATGACTGAAATAATTGAAGACAACAATGTCCTATAAGAGCACCGCTCCTGCAGTGCTGATTCAGAATCCCTCATAACTTCAAACGCTCAGTCATAAAGTATGGATA
Organism: Crenichthys baileyi; assembly: GCA_036173005.1. Classification (NCBI taxonomy): domain Eukaryota; kingdom Metazoa; phylum Chordata; class Actinopteri; order Cyprinodontiformes; family Goodeidae; genus Crenichthys; species Crenichthys baileyi. The sequence goes on from JAHHUM010002493.1 coordinate 661, forward strand.
ATCCGCAGGTGTGGTTGTTTACAATTTCTTTTTAATTAAGGCTACAGGATGGGGTATACTGTGTTAAAGTTGATATGTGTCTTTAAGACTTTCCCATAAAACCTGTAACTGTTGGCAAATTAGGGGCTGAACAGAAAACGGAAAAAAACAACACTCTAATATGATTTGTAGTCATGGAATAAATATTTCACAATCTGTCTACATTTGACACACTTTTAGTCAAGAACAAAGGATTCCCAAGGAACAAATTGCAGAAACTGAAACTTGAGACAATAACCTCTTTGACCTGCATTAATTCAACATGCAACTGTGTAAATAATTTCTCCTCATCTTTATATTGTTATTGTTTAAGTCAATAAGGATAGTTTGATTTTGAGGTGTCCACCAAAGGGATAAACTGGACAAACAAAGCAGCGACGCTTTATTACTGTGGCTTTTTAACTCTCATTAGACTGTGCACAAAGCTGGCGTGCAACATGGTTCCTAAAATAGCAGTCATAGCGTTCACATAATGTAGACCATATACCTTTATAGAGGCAGTTATGAGAGTAAAGAAAATTAAGCAAAAAGCATGTAGGTGAAAGTTTTCCCGTTTTCTGCTTTCTTTTCTGTGAACAGGCAAGCAGTCTGCTGTGCGTCTGAGAGGGATAAGGCAGTGCTTGATGATTAATCACTGGACATAATAAAGCTTCTCACCACAAGCACACAGTCCAGCTGATTCTGTGATATGATTGAGGCCGATTAGAAAAAGAGAAATAATCATTCCTGACAGTGCATTCATGGAACACTTTAATGACATCCTCTGATTGGACCTTGTGGAGAAGATAATACAGGCTTTCTTTGGAGTGCCTTCTAAGATTATTTCTTTAACTTCATGAAAAATGGGGAGGGGGCATGGGCCTGGATGCTGCTGATTTGAGGATTAAGATAAGATGACCTTTCACATTATGTTACTATGTATAAAAGATGAAGTTTACAGTTTTTTTCATAACATTATAGCTTATCAATGGCTAGAGCCTCCGTGAAGCCCCTTTGAACATCATAATGGTTTTTGTAGGTTCATATACAACAGGCTTCTACCCCCCAGTGTGGGATTACTGTGCCAATGTGTATGTGTGTGTGCAGAAAGGGGTGTATTGTCGGCGTGTACAGTTGCTTTTTCAGACTATATTGAAGAACCAATCTGGAATAAAAACTTTATTCTCTCTGTTTTCTCTCTGTTATTTTGTCATTTTGGACAAAATGACAAAATAACAGTTTTTTTTAACACTTTTTAAAATTACATACTTTTCTAAAAAATATCCAAGTTATCAGTACTTTTTGGCTAATTTTCAAAGAATAAATAAAACAATTTAACAGCCATCCATCAGTTGTCTAAAACCACTAACACTTGGTCACCGAGGGTCTGTCTCCAGTGGTCAGTGGGCAAGTGGAAAGGTACACCCTAGACCGGTCTCTTCTACTCGAGTGGGCAATTTAACGAGAGACTAAATATCCTATTATACATGTCTTTGAATGGTGACAGGAAGCTGAATGTTAACAACTGCACAATCACACAGCTCAAAGCATAAATATCAACTGCATGCATGAATGGATGGATGGATGGATGGATGGATGGATGGATGGATGGATGGATGGATGGATGGATAGATAGATAGATAGATAGATAGATAGATAGATAGATAGATAGATAGATAGATAGATAGATAGATAGATAGATAGATAGATAGATCGATAGATAGATGATTTTTTTTCAAACTCTTGTTATAACAAGTGTATTAGTATCATACAATATCTATATGTACAATGATTTATGTCTTATTAATAATACTGTATAAGTTCACCAATATTTTTTGTCTCTGCTGGTAAGACACACAAACAGAGAAAGCAGATATTACTTTTACACGTCTGTTAAATTTCAGCACCTCAGGGTTCTACAAAGAAAAAAAATACAGAGACTGGGAGGCAAAGTGTCACTTGTTTTATATTCAAACCAGCATGTTTAAAACATTTTCTCGAATCCTGCGAGTCACTCATCTGTCAGTTACAAACACTATCACTTGTTTTAATCTCAAAACAAGTCCATCTGTGTTTGAAACAAGTCAAATGATCTCACCCAGAGGGCACGTTTGTTTTCTCTTGTCTTGTGTTAAAGTAAACTGCACTAAATAACTTAATTCCAATAATTTCTGCATGTTTGTAAGCACCGATAGTGACTGACAGTATTGGGATCATAAATCCTCAGAAAGATCAAACTCTCAACTGGAATGGGAGGAAGAACCATAGGCTTCAACTGGCATCAGACTATAGTGGCCAACATCTCCAGGGTCCTTTCATGTGGGAGGTATTGTGCCTAGCCCCTATAACTTACAGCCCAGCTCTGCAGGGACTTATTTTTATAACCCCTATTATTTTCAATCATAAATATTCAAATCCAGATCTTAAATCCAGAGCTTAGTGAGGAGAATAGCCAAAAACAACATGCAGCTCTTCAGCTTCCTCCAGCTCTCACTCTTCTATAGAAACTCATTATAAAGATTAATACTGAAATCAAACAGAATGCTGAGACAAATCGGCAGTCCCCCGGTCAAAATAATGCACACGTATTAAAGAAAACTCAGAATGGGGATTTTTGGTCAAACATCTCTGGCTGCTTTGTAGTTTATTTGTTTGAGGGTTTTTGATAGAATTCTGCATTTGGGTTTTTTTGCAATGTGAATTAATATTTTGTGGCTTGAATATTAATCCTGATTCACAAGTGGATTAGTCCCCTATTGTCCCCTGAGTGCTAAACCTCAAATAAAGGCACTGACACGGAGAGGAAATCTATACCTTTGTGCCCCACAAACAAAGGCCTCTGCACCCTGAGATAACACATGTCCCTGAAACAGAGCCACCTCCTGCCACTGTACCCACATGTGAGATCCTCCATCTCCCTTTTCCTGTTTCAACCCTCTGATCCATCATCCTCCTTCTCCTGATCACTCTCTTCCTCCTTCCCTCCCTCTCTCCTTCAGAAAAACTTTGCCATGGTAGATTTGCAAGGCAATTGTGCCCTTAAACCATGCCTCTTTCCCAGCTTATATCATGCATTTTCCAGAGTTTATCAAAGAATACAATGGGGTTATGCTTTCACCATTATTCTCTAGGCAAGAACAGTAATTTAAATGCACCAGTACTACTGAGGCAGGGCGCAGCCCCTCTGTCTCACTATGGAAAAGAGAGTGATGAAAATTTGTTACAAAAAAGCACACTGCATTACTTTGTTGACCTTTGCTGTTCTCTTAGTTTACAAACAGCTGTGAAGCTCCTTCCTCTTGGCTATTGGTAAATCAGAGACTGGAAATGATGGAAGCATGCCATGCCTTCATCAACGGCTTTTTCGAAACTATTCTACTGTGGCTCGCAACAACATAACCAAACGCGTATTTACTAAATTCTGCCACCAAAGCTGTTGGAAAAGAACGGGAGGTAATACATACAAACAGACACATCATTCTTCAAGTGAGCATTTCCTTAAAAGACGGTTAGTCAGAAGAAGAAACTCCCCCTGTTTATTTTTAATTTTATAGACATTCTTGCTTTAACTTAAGCTTAAATTCAGCAGCAGTTTTGAAGTACCAAAACACATAAATCACCGAAGCTAACTGCTGATAAATGCACTAATCAACAAATAACTGCCGACTCCAAAAGTGGAATGCCTCCAAACATACACACGCGTGATTTTTGCCATGGTATTGCGAAACCAAATAGGAAGATATATGGTCTAAGCAGTGGCTCTTGCATGGATTGTAATCTCTTGTATAAATCTTTTCCATGTTAGGTTTTTTTGCTGTACTAAAATATTTTCATTAGACAGATGGGAAGATAGATGGACCAGTTCATGCATTTCAGATTTTGAATTACAGATGATCAAATGCCTTCCGGACTTTTAGCAAACACAGAACTAGCCCGTTAATTAGGCACCAATAGCAACTCAGACAGCAAGTTCAGTGTTACCAGCTGTGGTGCAAGCCCATATTCTTTTACAATTCTGACAGCATTTTACGCTGAACACAACAGAGGGGAAAGTCAACTGCAATTGGCAGTGAAAGCAAAAAAGCAACCGAAAACTCATTGACAGTTAATTTTTTCTCTCTGGTGCATGAATGTACCTTCATCCACAGGACATACCACCCTAACCATTGAGCCTTGTCACCCATATCAAAAGCCACCACTGGCTTCGAGGTTCAGTGTCATTTTAAAGAAATATTAGCAAACTAAAAGGAAGAAAATACAGAGGATGAGGAGGAACTGCAGAAGGAAGTAAAGAGAGGTGTTTCAAAGACTATCAAAGCAAACAAGAAAAGAAGGATGGGAGCCTGAATACCTAAAGTAGTGCAGAAGAAGGAGTGCAGTACAGAGACAGGATCTGTCTGCAGACCTGGTCAGACTGATGAGAACAGGCAGCCATAGTGATGTCATTATGTTGTTAATCAATCTGCTGATGTCTGCGTGTCTGGGTGGGGAGATACTCACAGTCCGGAAGGGGTTAATGGGAAATCAATGCTTATGAGCAGGACATGGGGAAAAAGGGGGAAAGGATGAGATAGGAACAATGTTTCTTGTGATAGCAGAAGACTTCCCAGATGTTATCTGTCATTCACAACATTCTGATGACCAGGTGTTAGGAATCAATGTGGTAAAGTGGATATACATGCTAGTGGAAGATCAATACAGGCCAATTGGATGGTAATACTCATAACTAGTCTGCCAACACAATGATGTCTTTACAACACAAAGAAAAGTAGAAGAATACTCGCACATAGCAAGCCATTAAAAAACATTTACTGATGTTCTTGTTGACTTTAAAAACCTGTAAAGGTGATGTTTCTTTCATATGTATAGGTTATATCTGTGACCTGCATCAGTAAGACATGGATTTATCTATTACAGCGAACAAAAGAAAGAGCGTATTTGAAGGGAAAGGTAAAATACATGCAGCAGACATTAGCTAGGGTATTTCTGAAGGCCTGAGGGCATTTAAAGTGGTGGGTGTGGGGTTGAAAGGGGGGAACGAAGACCAGGTCCCAGGGCAACAAGGCTCTTTGTAGTTGGAGCATTCTGAACAAGCCAGAGGCTTACTCCTCTAACCCCAACCACTCAGTGAGCCTGTTTGGGGAAATTACACCACAGCGTAATAATTAATCAAGTAAACACCAAGCTGCTTTGATTTGGATTACATTAACATATTATCAATAATGCATAAATCAAATACAAATAAACACCTCTGCATAATGGCATGTTTAAATAGCTAAAATTTCAAACTAAACTGGAAAAGCTCATCTTCCTCAAACAACACAAAAAAAAATGCAATGCAGACTACAGAGGAAGCAGCAGAAGCTTTTTGTGGTTTCAGAATCCCCATTATTTTGGCACTTAAACTGCCTGGGCTCATCAGCTTCCTTTTTCATCACAGCATCATCCATTTTAAGCTTTTACCAGGAGGCAAAAAAATTATGAAGTCATTTATTTACACTTAAGAATCGCAGAATGCGTCACACAGAATAAATAAACACTGATGAGGCACCGAAAACACAATGCACAATAATTTGTGCAAAGCTACTCCAGGTTTGATTCCAAAAGTAGCAAAGCAGATTGAAGAAAAAGGAGTTAGTCACTTTTATCATTGGCAGAGGAGGGGAATCAGCTCCGCTTTTGTGTTTTCACTTAAATGCATGTTCTGTTTTTCACCGATAAGTTGTGTTGTTTAAGAAAGCATCCGTTCTCGCCTTATGCTTTGTTCACTGGGGGAACTTTATGCCCAGGGATTTTCTAAACACAATTCATCACAGTGGAACGTTGGTCTCTCTCTTTTTTCCCCTGCATTCCTAATCCTTTTTGCTGCAGATGAGAGATTTGCTGTTCAGACTCATTAAGATTAAAGCATTTTGCTAGAGTTATTTAAGAATGCAAAGTTCCATGTGAGACCTCTCAGAGTTCAGAACAGAGGAAAATCCTATTGACACGCTCGGTGCACTCTGGGCTGATCTTAGGCTATATTTCTATATTTGGTGTCAGTGATTGAGTGATACCATGTGGAATGTGTTTTTCCTGATGCACTATGGTTTAGAGTTGTGATCACTTTTTTGATGTTTTCCAACATGTTTTCAAAACTGCCAAATTGTTGTATTATACCAGTTAGGTGTTTTTAATGAAATGCTAGAGACAAAGCCAAGTTGGCAGAGTAATTGGTGGAGGAACAAAACACTGCTCCTCCCAGACCTGTTGCTGCCTCTGCTGATCAGCTGGCTGAAAAGGGGCTATAACGCTTTTGCCTTGCTTAAAGAACAACAAATGTAGCTGTTTTGGAAATGTTTCCAGTGAAAACATATATACAGACATGGAGTGGAAGCCATAGATATGCTCACTGGAAGCCATTGTTGGGAATCTGTAATCATCATGTCTAAGAGCAGGACAAAAAGATAAATATACTGTACAATAAATTTTCCATTTTTCTTTTTTTTCAGTTCTACTCTTAAAACTAAATAGAGGAATCTGTGTACTTTTGACAGTTTTGTGCCACGGACTCCTATTTAAAATGCACTTTCTGAATGCATGATTACTAAAATTATTATTACTACTATTTTATTTTTGTTTTTATGTTTTACTTCATTCTCCCAGATAAAAAAAAGCCTTTTATGGTACTCACAGCACATACAATAAGTATTGAACATGTCAAAATTTGTTTCTATGGATTATTTCTATTGATACAAATTTTAATGAAATGGAATGACACTGGGGAAAAGTATTTAACACATGAACAAAAAGATGTGCAAAAAGACAAGAAACCAGCTGACTATTTAGAAAGCATTACTGCTGCAGTGTCAATATCAGCTGGTTTATTATTAGCACATGACCTATACAAAGGCTTCTCATTACCAAAGTATTGCACAGAGAGGTACCACTGGTAAAAGCAAAGAGACCAAAAATGTCTCACTGTTGCAAAACCTACTAATGGCAATGGTTACAGAAGCATTTCTTAACATATGAATGTTCTAGTATGTGCAGTTGAGGCCATAATATTGAATTACAGAGAACATCATTTCACCATAAACCAGTCAAGGTCAAGAGCCCCTCAAAAGATTTCTGGCAGAGGAGTCAAAAGCAAAATCAAACGAGTTATCTAATAGCCAAGGAGCACTCGTAGAGAGCTTAAGAAAGGCCTGGAAATGGCAGGAATAGTTTTTGCCATGAAAACAAGTAATACAATTGACAACTATGGCCTCTATGCGCACATACTACATAATACATTGTTGAAGAAAAAGCATGTTCAAAGCTTGACACTTGTTTAAAGATTGTTGAAAGATGTTGCAGATGACTTTGGCAAGCCAGTGGAATACCGAGAGATTATAGTATGGTGACATCAGGCCAAAACTGAACTCTGTGGATGTCATTGCATTCGCTATGTTTGGAGAATAAATGGTCCTGAACATCATCCCTAAAACACCATGCTAAAATAGAGGTTTGCACGTGGAAACATCATGGTACGAGTTGTCTTATTGCTTATGACACTGGAAGACTTCATATACAGTACAGAAATTGAAGGTAGGATGAATAGAGAAAATGTACTGTGAAGTTCTTGTTAAGAATCTGAACATGAAATAAGTGTGGATTTCCAAGAAAGACAATAGTCCCAAACATACAACCACTGGTTTCAGAAATTAAAACTGCTTAATGGCCCAGTCAATTGCCTTACTTGTATCCAACTGAACAACTATGGAAAAAACTGAAGATTGCATAGAGTGCATAGAAAGGACCCCAGAATCTTCAAGCTGAAGATAGTGTAATTGGGCAATGCAAATGACTAAGTTTCCATACAGAAGATGTATTAGAGTTGGCTTCAACCAAAAAGGCTTTTTCACAAAGTTTCTGATTTGTTTTTATTATAAAGAAATCAGAAAATTCATAGTTTTTTTGCTATATATGGTGAGGAATGCAAAAAAGGCAATAAAGAGTTACCATACAGTTGTAATGTCATGCAGGCCCATGCATAAAAGTTAAAAGACAAGATTGACGTTTTAATTCTCATTGTAAAATTAATTTCTTTTCCTGTTTAATAGTAAAAGCTGTGACTTTAAATGAAGACATCTGGTTTTATTCAAACGATTTTGTTTACAGGTTGTGATAACTATGTACAAACTAGCAGACAAATTAGCTGTAGTTTCCCAAAGGAAATAATGCATTAAGCCCATGGACCATAAATGTGCACCTAACTTTTAACGCATTGCTCGAGGTGATGGTAGTATTTTAGCTGAAAAATAAATAATCATTGGATCAGACTTAGTTTAGTTTTCTGCCTAAGGAGCTTTAATATTAGTGTTTTTGGCTGGACACTCAGTAGTCTCTTGGCTGTGTTCAAAACCTCCTTCCACAAACTTTCCAGCTCCAAGTGTTGCAATCTGGTTCCATTTTACAGCTGGCCTTGAAATTGTAACAGAGCGCCTTTCTCTCCCGACTTGACCGCATATTTAATCCCTGTGCTTATGTCAAACTTCATTAAAGGACCTTGTACAAAAAAAATAACAAGTGAGACTTGTAGGGGCAAGAGAGAGAGAGAGAGAAATGTGGAGCATTAGGCGAAGGAGAAAGAAATAGGGACAGAACTAGGGTGGTGAGCAGTGTGGGTGAGATATTCTGTGTGCATTTAGTTTGGTAAATGACCAGATAAGAAGCACAATATGTATGCAAAAATAAAGAATATAAATAATATAATGAACAATATAACTTTCAGCATTTAAAAGTACAGTGCATGGACATAGTGTGTCTTGCATCTAATATACCCAAGAACAATAATAAGAGTTTTAGATAAGAAAATGACCAACGCCCCCAAACTCTCCTGAGCGCCCAAAAAGAAAAGGGTGGAAATGAATGATCAAGAGATGAAATCATTTACACACTTTTTGTGTGTATGTTTGTGCACGTAAAACTGTTCCCTTTATAGGGGCGGAACAACTAGAGAGTCTGTTTAGTCTGTCAGTTTAAAACTATTACCTCAAACTCTAAGAATATGAATTAAGCCTGTCGTGCATCGACACAGGGAGACAGCGTTGTGAAGAACAAGCCTTTGAAAAGTCTAAATCAATTTTTTGGGGAGTAACATAACAAACGCTTCACCGCAACATTGAGAGGGGGGGATCCCTTTTTTTTTAACGCTTTGAAAAGCACATATTCATGCAATCTTCATAAGGCAAAACAGAATAAATGCAGTATACATGAAGTCTTTTGAAAAGGGAGATGACAAGAAGGGAGAAAGCAGGGATGCTCCTATAAGGAGCAAACAAAACAACTAGGAGGACCATTAATGCAACACAAAGCCATGCTTTTTCTGTTTCTTTTTTCTCCACTGTGCACATTGCACCCACCTTTTCCCCCACCCATCCTTTAGGCCAGCCTGTTGGCTAAAGCCTTCCAAGCTTCCCAGACAAGACATGAATGGTCAAGCAATGGACGAGAGGAGGGGGAGAGGTTCCCATGCCACTGATGCTGGAACTGGCGCGCCACCCGGAGGTATTTATAGCAGGCCAACTCTAAAAGGGCCGGGACAGAGGGCATGCTTGTTTTCCTTTCCATTCCCTAGGCACTTCTACCAGGCCTCACATGTGGGTGTTAAATATATATCCAAATACTGGGAGCAACATTGTGGAGGCACAGAGCAGGAGGCAGTGGGTTCTTTTGGAGTAACAGTGAGCTGGGAAGGAGAGATATAGAGAAAGAAAGACAGAGTTTGTGTTGGTGTTGCAACATCAAAGAGACAAAGACATATGGTTGAAGCTATTTCTGTTTGCTAAATGCCAAAATAATGAGATAGATATGTTTTTTAATCATACTTTCTTCAATGTCAGATGTTTACTCAAATGTACTTAACAATTTGTGAAACAGCCTTTTAAACTGAACTGGTGTAACTGATTCAGGTTCGTAGGTCACCTTGCTCACACACACTTTTTTTGTCTCTGCCCAGAGGTTTTTATATGGGACTGAGATCTGGGCTTTGTGATGGCCACTACAAAAAAATTACTTTGTTGTCCTTAAAACAATTTGTAACTGATTTGGTGGTATGCTTTGGGTCACTATTCATTTGGAAGAGCCATTTGTTCTCAAACTGTAACTTTGTGTATGATGTCTCAAGGTGTTGTTTCAATATGTCAACATAATGTTCTTTCCCTCCTGCAGAAAACACCTGCAAGTGGTGCTGCCATCTGCATACTTTGTAATTAGGATGGTGTTCCTCCTTCTCCCTCTAAAAGCAACAATGGTAATAATGGCCAAACACTTCAATTTAAGACCACAGGACATGTCTTCTAAAATTAAAGTCTTTGTCATGGAGTGTCTTTGTAAACTGTCATATGCTTTTTTATGTTGCTTTGGGTGTGATGGCTTCTTCCCTGCATAGTGGCCTTTCCACCCATTTTGGTAAGTTACTTATTTGACTGTGGATAATGACACTATCTTAACAGCTTCCTCACAGGGTACTTTGCTCTTGTTCTGGGGTTGATACACACATCTCAGATTAATCACGTTCATCTCTGGGACGCAGAACCCATCTCCTTCCTGAACTGGATGATCTACCATATTACTTAGACTTGTTTAAACAGATGAACATGACACCTACAAGCATCTGAAAACTGCACAAAATGCTTAAAAATGGAGGTCCACCTTTTTTAACTGATGTCACACAGGTATGTAGTGATTTGAGGTGTACCTTAAAATACAACAGGTTTGCCTTCAAGTAACTCAAACTGATGACATTATTACCTGTGCTTTCATAAATTATTTAAAAGACCTAGTAAGGTTAGTTCATGGAAAATATCACATTTAATAATAGAATGAAAAATTGACAAAAAATTGATCCCTCTAATTATTTTGGCATTTTGCAAACAAAATTTATATATTTTTTATTATTATAACTAACCTAAAATAGGTACATTTTCATCTAATTCAATGTCGCACCATGAGAAAAAAATGGCATGTCTTTTTCTACAGTGTTTGTAAACATTTGGTTACATCTGTAGGTTTGGACTCAGTAAATGCTCCAAGTCTCAGTTGAGACCAAGACATCGATAAGGTTACAGTGAAAACCAAGCTGACTGTATGTTGTCTGCAGTGTCTGGAGAAGATGGAAAATTCAGAAAAAATGTTGGAGACAGCCCTACCCTAATGGCATCCTTTACATAAAAAATATGAGTGCATTTCATTCTATATACTCCATTTCATGCTTTGTCTTCCTGCTTGGGATTCCAGAGTCAGATTAGAGTATGATGAAAACATATCTTATAAATATGCACCACTGTGATGAATATAACAGTGATTATGGGGGCAGGCATAATTAGATCAGGAAAGTAACAGACTCATTGAAGTTTGCTCCGTTTCCGTGTTTGGGAATTTCATCTTCTGTCTAATGCATGAGGAATTGCAGAGCCAACAGAAGAGTGGTAATCATTTGGGTCTCTAGGAAGAGCTCTTGGGGCCTCTTCAGTAATGCTTTCTCCTGTTTTAGCTCTTTGCTCCCACTCACAGCTCTGCAAAAGTCACCCTGGTGTCTCTGTTTTTAATGATTGTTTGACCACCAAACTATTAATTTGGTGCCTCATAGATGGCTGTTAAAAACTGAAATAAGCAGGAACAATAGAGTGCTCCCAGTTGGGGCCAACTAGCAGTTCATGCAATGTTTTCAGCTGGTTTTCCTCGTCTGATCTTCACCTTCGTCAGCAGTTCCCTTGCTTACCCAGTTTAGATCTTTAAGTCCTAAGACTTTAACAACACTCTGACCTAAGCCCTAGTTCAAATCCCATATGTACCAAGGCCATCCCACCAACTGATTGCGTCAGAAAGATTCCACAGCCGTAACCTCTATTTTTTCATACTTGTGGGAAAATAGCAGTTCATGTTTCTTTGGATGCTTCACACATTCCTCACCCTGTCTTCAGATTACAGGGCCCCCGCAGCATGGACACGGCCAAAGCCACTCTAGAGGAGGTGTTTGGTGTATTAGAGGTGTGGCCAAATGAAAATGGAAGAGATTTTTATGTGTGTGTTTATTTAGGAGGGAGTTGCTAAGCGACATGAACTCAAAAAGGCAGTAATTACATTTCCCAAAGCCTGATGAGTCTAACAGAACTTGGACAGGAACTTTCCAGCTCATTTAAGCTCTCTGAACACAGCTGGGAATTATAGATAACAGAACATCTGGAAGTCACAAAAATACCTCTCCGACGACTGATTCAAACTAATTCAAAAGTTGCCACATCCTGCTATGAGCGACATCCCAGAAGCAAAGCTTTGACAGGTCCAATATTTCTAGTTTTGTTGAAAAATAAATTGACAACTATAGCAGTATAGTAATTCAGCCAAAACTTAATGCATTCTAGATTTAGCAAAACTGTTTCCTCAGATTATGGCCAAAAGCTAAAAGATCATAGAAATGACATCAAACTACTAACAACCATCTTCCAAACTCATTATATTGTGCAATTTATGACCACCAGCCTCATTTTCAATAAGCATGAATGCCACATACTTCAACATGTAATCAACTCAACTAACAAATTCAAAACACGACTGCCTAACAGAACTTTACGGACATGTAAAAACTTGGTCTCATCCCAAATTCCTGACCTCAAAATTTCAAGACAAAGGTAGTTAGGCTTGATTTATGCATGTCTCCACTTAGGATGAAGAGAACAGGACACAGTAACGGAGCAATTAATTCTGATGCTGAAAACATTATTAATGGTAATGTTTAAAACATCAAAGCCCCGGCTGACGAAGAGCCGCATCATTTTCAGTCAGGCAAGATGGAACAGAGGAGCACAGTGGAGTCAGTCAAGGTGAGGCACAGGGGGGGGGGGGGGGAAGTAATTTGTCTCCACAAAGATTTTATTGGGATATCATGGATTCTGTTGTCCAAAACAGGTTTAAACGTCTGTGTATTGCATTTAGTAACATACAGTGTCTTACAAAAGTATTCATACATTTTCCAGATTCTACTTCATTGCTTTTTATTGGGTTGTAACAGACCAACACAAAGCAGTGAATCTTTATAAAGTAGATTGAACATGACACATGGTTGTCAACATTTTTACAAATAAAAATCAGAAAAGTGTGGTGTACATTTGTTTTCAGCCCTTGGTCTGAATAACAAGGTCTAAGGCTTGGTTAGACTGAATGGAAAGCATCTATGAACATCAGATTTTATGTACTGCCAAAGATTCTGAGTTTGATTTAGGTTTGGATTATGACACATGCATATGCTTTGGACCAAATAATTTATATTGTCGCTCTGGCCGTATGTTTAGAGTTACAGTCCTTCTAAAGTGAAACTCCACTGCAGTCTCAAGTCTTATGCAGCCTCTGAATGATTTTCTTCCAGGATTAGCTGATTTACTTTCATCCATCTTCCCATCAACTCTGACCTGCGTTACCATTTGCATCTTGACTGCTTGTCTGACTAATGATGTCCTTGTCCTCCCATGTCCTGGTAGGGTTGCAGGTGATGGATTTAACGGTGCTCAGTGAGATTTCCAAAGCTTAGGATATTGTTTTATAACCTAAACCTGCTACAAATTTCCTAATACCTTGAACCCTGACCTGTCTACTGTGCTCATTGGTTTTCATGGTGCTGTTTTTTCACTAGGGTTCTCTAACCAACCTCAGAGACCTTCAAAGAGTTCACATTTTCCTTTATTAGCATAATTGTACGGGATCCCTATGAAATTTCCGAATTCAGTACAAAGTCCTTTTTTACTACATAGAAAGGCCCTTCTGCTCTGGAACCAGCTTCCACTCTGGGTGCAGGGCACGGACACTTTGCTAGACTTTAAAATACACATGAAATCTTACCTGTGTGTTAGGACAAAATGAAGACAAAACTAAGACAATTTGAGTTTCACTTGTGTTTAAGAATTAAATTTTGACTTTGCAGCCAACCTTTCCACTATGTTTCGTGGTGTTGCTGCTTGTTTACTAATGTTCTCTAACAAACCTCTTAGTTCTTCACAGAACAGATGTTTTTTTTAATTTATACTAAGATTAAATTACACAGTTGGACTACATTTACCAATTAGGTAATTTCTGAAGGGAAATGGTTTGGTTTAGATGTTATGTTGGGCGATTAGAGTATAGAGGGGGGAAATGCACATCATGTATTTTAAGAACATTGCATTATCTTCCATTCACTTCAAAATTATGTTTTACTATGTGTTGGTCTGTCACATAGAATCCCAACAAAATACATTGTTTTAGGGGGTTGTAATGTGACAAAATGCGAAAAGTTCAAGAGGTATGAATACTTTTGCAAGGAGCTTTAGCTGGTCTGGCCAGTGAATAGAGTTGCCTTCATATTATGAGATTTCAGACTGTTTTCCTAAAATATAATAAAGAAGTGGCTGTCATAGTTTAAGAAAGGAGTAAATAGTGTATTTTATGACAAAATGCAATCAGCAGAGAAAACTATCAGTTTTAACTGTAAAAAACCTTAAGTTTGCAAGTTTAGAGTGAGCCTATCAAGGACTCCGCCTCCATCCACTGTTGCTTTGGGCAGAGGGATAAAGCTTCTCTGACTTCCACATATTCATTTACCCCCTACCATCCCATCAATTGAACCAGGGAGTCTGGGGGTAGGCAAATTTATATTCACCACACATCTCCATCCCCCAGCCAAAACCATCCCCACTGGAAACATTATTTCATTACATATATTATGCATTCAGCAAAAGGGAGGTGGTGAATATGCACTATGCAGATGCCTGCGTGTGGGTGTTGGCAAACTCAGATGTTTCCCTCTATGTCTACATGACTGTGACATGCCTGTTGTTTTTAAAAAAATAGGGTGTAAAACAGATATATTGCCCCAGGGGTCCAGTTTTAATGGTACTTGGTTTACTTTGTGAGAACAAAGAGAAAATATTTATTTCATACAGTTCTTGTGTCAACACAAGAGAAGTGATATTTCAAGTTTTACCATGCGTGGGTTGAAAAAAGTTTCCTACAGAGTTATGATGAATTTTCTCTGTTCATCTGAGTATGTGCGTCCACATGTGGATGTACAGACTGTGCCTCAAGCAGAGCAGGAGAGACAAGAGACACAACAGAGAGTAAAGAGACCAGAAAGAGATGAAGATAGAGACGGGCAGATCTGACACGTGACAAGCTGCTCTTTGGGCCCAGGTCCAGATGTCACCAGAGCAGTTTTTGTTTGTTAATGTCTTGTTTTAAAAGCCCCCTTAATAGTGACTGCTGCCTTTCCATTAAGTCTTTAAGTGGCTCAACACAATATAGTCTTGTCTGATTTAAACTGGAATCAATTTGGAAAAGAAACCATTTCGCTTCTGTTTAAGCACAGCTCTGTCTCTGTTGTGGCATGCTGACCTTTCCAGAGGTCTGTCTTGTGCTTCTAGGCGGGGCTAAACTTGTATTTGAACCATTTGTCAGGACTCACAACTGCGTCTCTGTTAAGGATTCTCAGACCCACAAGTCACCCTAATTTCATTTTTATCTTCTGCACAACAAATCTTGCTTTGCAAATTTCCTACCATATCCTTTGCTTTTGTTTTTTCTGATCGATACTGTTTTTCGCCTTGTGAGGAAATCAAAAAATGAGACACCTGCTTGGTGGTAAATAATACAGTTAGCTTTGGGTCTGCTTCTCCTTTAGGCTTTTCCAGTACAGTGATTTCTCTCAAACATTAAAAAGTCGTAAAAGCAGATGCATTAGCTTCATCAACTATACTTATTGTATTTGGAAGCGCTTTAGTCAGATTCCTAATTTGTGGTCTTGAAAGTGACTGTCTGTAGGAACAACTGTCTGTCTCCTTTCCTCCTGTTAGATGCTTATTCAAGAATCTTGTGAGTCCCTTCAGCTTTCTGCTTGACCACAACGCTTGTGTGACATACATATTTTGCTGTGTACCAGTCTCCCCTGCAGCCAGATATTTTTTGATTGGACAAAATACAGTTCAGGGGTATAAAACATTTAACACATATTAAATAAACGTGGAAGTATATTAGAACTTTAGACCCTTCTGAAGTGGACTGAGCTAACCCTTACATGTTACTTTAACCAACCACAACTGTCTTTCAAATTTGCGTCTCTGTGGATGCACCACATTGAGCTGATTCAAAGTAAGCAAATATTACTAGGCAGATGTTCAGTAATTAGTCACTAATACCTCCACCACCTCAAAATTGGTAACATAGAAAATTTATCAATGTTTTTAATTCTTAAAGACAATTAAATGGCATGGCTTTGTCATTTAGACTTCTACTATTTAGCCATCTTTCAAATAAATTTTATAAAATAATATGCTTGTCACTATTTCAATACTTGAAGAAAGAGTTAAATTGGATGTCTTTAAATCTCCTTCAGCTAAATTTTTGGCTTTATTGCTGTTGAGAAATTTTATTGTTGTAAATGCTGTTTGGTATTACCTCCCTTTTTCTCATTTTTAGATGTTTGGATGTTGAACAATGTGCAGGTCTGTCCTGTTAAACTTGTATGATGGGAATCTGTTTTTCTGGCACTTTGGCTCCAAAATGGTTCACAGGTGGATTTCTGACTAAAATGTTTCATGTGTACAGTTTCTGATAAATGGCAGTTAGTTGCTGTGAAGGAATTTTTGCCCACTGTTGAAGTGTTTTACTTCAGCCATACTGGAGGATCTACAGGCATGAACAGCCAGTCTAATGTCATGCCCCAGCATCTCAATCAGATTTAAGTCTGGAATTTGACTAGATCATTCCTCATAACTTAAGCACACTTTGAACTGAAGGTCATGAACTGATAACCAGACATTCTCCTTCAAATTTTTGTGGTACAGAGTGAAATTTCTGAGTGCATAAATTAAGGCAAGTTCCACATCATTACACTATCACCACCCTATTTGACTTTCTGGATGATGTTCTTTTTCTAAACTGCTGTGTTCGTCTTATACCAGATATGAAGGGATGCACAACTTCCAAATAAAATCCACTGCTGTCTCGCCAGTCCAGAGAAAACTTTCTCAAAAGTCTGAAAGACCATTTAGATGCCTTTTTGGCAAACATGAGTAAGGCCTCTGGCGTTAATTTGATCAGCAGTGTTTTTTAACTCTGACGTCACCCTTAGATGTTGTTCTTTTTTGACCTCCTGGATAACTTGTGAATGCACTCATGGATTGACTTTGGTAGGCCACTTAGTGGAAGGTATACTTCTATTTTATATTTTCTTCATTCATGCATACTGGCTCTCAATGTGGTGAAGTTCCTAGTCTTGCTGTGGTCTGACTAAAGTTCCTAAGCTGTATGAATGCCAACCTGTGAACATTGGTAAGGTCAAAGTGGGCTTGTCCATGTAGACACAGAAACTATGTTAAAGCCTTAATCATTTAAGGGGTCCAAGACAGAGGTAAAAGACGATAAAAAGACAAAATAATCAAATGAGAATTGCTTAGCTTTTTCAAACCCATCTATAGCAACATAAAAGTGCGAGCCACATGTAAAGACACAGTTCTGGAAAGAACACGACCTTGTTTGTCTTGCACTGAGCTCCATTCAGTCTTTTCTAACGGATGTGCATTTGAGGGATTGGAAAAAATGCATCGTCAAATTGCATCAGTTTCTTATCTTCTACCGATTTTCGGAAGGTCTGGCAATGACTTTGTGCTACAGCTTCAACATTTAGTTGCATGCGTATAATGCTTTGAGAGCTGTTCAGTGGGAGGAAGTTCACCAGAGATCAGGCCTCGGTCCACATTCAAAAACACTCATGCATCCAGAGAAACGTGGCATAAAGTCAAGCCTGGTGGAGAGAAATCTCACCTGCAATTCAAGCGGATTGCTCTGCCCTTTTATTTGCTCTTGTTTGGTTGCGGGGGGGATGTGCTACACTCTGACCTGGGGGCACTCATCCAATCAGCTCGCTATCTGCTGCAAGGGCCTCCATAATAGTGACATTTTTCCACCTCGTCAATAAAGTGGTGAAAGCCACCCTCCACCCGCTACTTGACCATTTAACTTCTTCCTGAAAAGGCCCTTTCTTTCTGTCTGTCTCTGTGTCTGACTGAAATCAATAAAGGCAGAGCAAGGAAATAGGCCGATCCAACAGCTGCATTAACTGGTGGTCTCGACTGTGGTACAAAGAGGGCTGCTGGCAGAGGAGAGTGGGAAGCTCCAGTCTCTTATTCATACAATGGTGCAAGAATTCTGCTTGTGGTTTACACTATATGTTGTCATCTTGTAATGCAGTGAACACTCTGAAAATACCAATTTTAAAAGTCTCGCTAACAGACATAAAGGGCTTTACACACACACACCCAGACACGTGTATCAGAGTGAAAAAGAATAAAGAACTGACAATTTTTAAATATTCATGCAGAGAAAAAGGTGACAATTGTATGCAAAAAACACATTAGCACATATATAAACTCTGCAGTCTCTAATGATCATTGCTTGCCATGACTCATTTAGCAGCTGCATCCACACATCACGGCATGTCTGCAGTGATTGACATAATGGCATCAGAGTGAGAACAAAATGTCTTCCAATAAAGGAGCAGGAGGGAGAAAATGAGAGAGATGGGTTACAACTCTGCCCGTGCTGAAATGAGTGTAGTGCTTTGTTTGGTTATGCTGTCTGAGCTGAAATTGATTTCTGTGAGAAGCATGCACCAAAGAGCCTCTGCTTTCAGATGAAATAAATAACATACTCTTGTGAAGATGGGAGGGTATGTGGAAGAAGGAAGAGAAGGTGGAAAATGGGATCAGGGAGGAAGGCAAGAAACAAAGATGGATGGGGTCAAAATGATTTTATAAGAGGAAAGAAAAGCTGGGATGAAAAAATGGAAGGAAATGTTTAAATGTGCCATACTGAATTTTATGTGTTCAGTTTGGTGCAGCATTGAAGAAACACAGCCTGGGAGACATCTGGAGTAGAGGAGGATAACAGCCACACGCCGCTCTCCAGCCACAGACAACATGATGAGGGATTAAACTTCATTGCAACATGTTATGGTAATGAATGGTCTGTGGCTGGTTCTGAACGTGTTAGAGTAATCACCACTTTGCAGCATGTGTGAGTGACACTTTTTGGACGTGCTCGCAAATGCATGAGTCTGCCTAAGCAAGTGTGGAAATAATATGCTTCCCTGCATGTTGGCCAAAGCAGACGCATTCAAATTAAAACATGCAACACTTAAGCAGTTGGTGTGGTATGTAATATCTCCAATAATTTGTTTAACATTGTCTTTTAATAGAAGATGGGCAGGACCAGACCTTGTGATCTGAGCCAGCGTCTGGACATCTGGGTCTCGGGTTAGTGCCAGAGTGGGAGGAGAACAGACGCAGTCAGACGTCCCAGAGTGGTAAGGTTGACTCTGGGTCATACTGGCTGCCTGGCCTTGTGGCTCACAGATGTTTGTCTGCTTCAACAAGAGTTGTGTTTCTGGAAGAATTTACACCATGTAGTGCTGCATGCTGCAATAATCTTCTCTGTTTAATGAAGATCTCATACATCATCAATCAACAAGACACAAACAAAAGCACATTTATGGATTACAAAGCCTTCAGAATGCAATGAATCTGCTATGTAATTGAACAGAGCTGAAGTGTTGTGGTGTTCGAGTCAGCTACCCCTTCAGTCTTTCCCAAGCAAAGCAACAGATTGTTATTGCTGTACGACAGAGCACAGAAGGCAGCTGTGGGCTGGAGTGCTGGTGTAATAGATGTAAATGAGTCCCACAACTAAAAAACGGATTTTTGCATCTGGAGTGGGGGCGATGGAGAAGGGGGGGATGCTGCATAGGCAGGTACAAGGCCTCTTGGGTGGTCATGGTGGACTGATTGGGAAATAATCAGGGTGGCGCAGCAGAAAGCCTTTTCTTTTTCTAAATTTTTCACAGAAGAATGCAGAGGCACAACAGTGAATCAATAAATTAAAGTCCCTGCTGCTTTCTAAAATTATTCTAATGGATAAAGAGTGGAAGCACGTGGAATTACTTTGTAGCCAGTTAGAGTGAAACAACTCATATATGAAAGAGCTGATCAAAACATTTGCAGTCTAGAATGTGTTGTGGAAGCTAAGAAGGATTGTTGTACACCAAGCAAATATAAGTATGAAAGGCTAAATGTACCAGTCTTCTCCCTGGCATAGCATGAGGAAGGCAGCCAATCAGGTCTGTGCAGGCTATCTCACAAGCAAATGGTATGGAATGTCGGCTTTCTCATGG
Organism: Crenichthys baileyi; assembly: GCA_036173005.1. Taxonomy (NCBI): domain Eukaryota; kingdom Metazoa; phylum Chordata; class Actinopteri; order Cyprinodontiformes; family Goodeidae; genus Crenichthys; species Crenichthys baileyi. The sequence continues at coordinate 20,897 of JAHHUM010002493.1, forward strand.
CCCCGCCTTTCGTCCCCACTGAAATGCTGTTGCCCATAATGATTTTATAAACATTTTGCCAGCAGATCAATACCTGTATTGATCAGGCATTGTGAGAGTGATCTGTCTAAAACCCTGAACAGCCTAGAGCTCAGAGGTGGGAGGAGCGAGAGAGAGAGGCTGTATAGAGGATGGAGAAGGAGAGCGAGTCTGCAGCCACAGTGAAAGGGAGAAGAGGTGCAAGGTTGGAAGAGACCGAGGGAGAGGCGGACGCAAAGATGGAGGCAGGTGGGATGCAGATTTCGGGAAATGCTGCCAGGCCGCTGGGACTGTGGAAAACAAATGGTAATTGCTTTCTCATTAACAGAGGGGAGGGGTGAGGGCAACTGATGACTGCTGTGTGAAAGTGAGCAATGACAGAAAAAAGTGTGAATAACTTTGTAATGCCTGTTATAGCTTGTAACACTAACAGGTATGCTGCTGCATGTACATGACCACATGAGGCCGAAGGAGATTGTTTTATTAAATTTGTGTGGATGATAAGAGATGATAAAACAACCCACTATTATCACACTTGTACGTCTAACTGCAGTTTGACTTTGTTTTTCTGTTCTTTTCTAGAAAGACACTCCTAAAGAAGAGATTAAGGAGAATTTTGTTTGTTTTTGGACAAAGGAGGACAAAGGAGTGCACACTGCTGGTCTAAATTCAGTTGCTGCAAAAATGGTCAAAACTTATGCTTCCTGTAAACTCCTTAATATCCTGAAGAGGAATATTTTCTCCATCATAATCATGGATAAAGAATTGCACAACAAATCTAAATGTAAAGGCAATGCTGCCAAAAGACAAACATGGCAGCTGAGCATAGTCTTCAGTGTACAGGAGTGCTTCTGTTTTGTACACATGTGGATATGGCTGGCTTTTGGAATGCTTTTTACACTCTGGGAATTCACAAAATTGGATGTCATAGTTTTCATTGTAAATTAAGTAGGAAATTTACTGTAGCTGAAGCGATGACTCACTGGATGACTCAACACAAGTTCAAGGCCGCAATCTACCCCGCACTAGAGGACGAGGGAAAAGCTTTTGCCGTCATCCCCTCCTGCTGTGGGGAAATCAAGTTTCATTGATTGGTTTTAAATAAAATGTGTTGTGCATAATTGAGGATCTGAAGGAAGATGAATTCCTCGAACAAACTGTGGGGAAAGACCTGAATGCTCTTGAACTCATGTTGTATTGGAGACTAGGTGTGGAAGCACTGTTAAAAAAAAAAAAAGGCCTAAAAGTTCATGTCTCTCTGAGCGAGTTAAACAAAAACTATTAATGTGCCTATCAAAGACAAAAAGGCACTTGCATACAATTTTCCTAATGGATTGAAGAAAAACAAACATTGCAGATCTCTGAGGGTAAAGGAATTACAGTGTCTTACAAAAGTATTAATTGAACTTTTGCACACCTTGCCACGTTACAAACACAAACTTCAATGTATTGTATTGGGATTTTATGTGATAGACTGGAAGGAAAAGGATACAAGGTTTTAAAAATGTTTAACAAATACAAATCTGAGAAGTGTGTTGTGTATTTATATTCAGCTCCTGTATAGTCAATCAATGTAGAACAACTTTTCACTGCAGTTATAGTCGCCAGTTATTTGTGGTATGTCTTAATTCGGTTTTGCAAAGTTAGAGACTACATCTTTTATTTTTTCCAAAACAGATGAACTCACATTGGAATCATAGCAACATTAATGTCTAGCCACAGATTCTCAATTGAATTTAGGTCAGAACTTTGACTGGGACATTCTGAATGTAAATGCAATGCTGCCAAAAACAAAATAATCAAATGCCTCTGATCTTAACCACTCCATAGTAGCTCTGGAAGTATGTTTAGGTTGTTGCTCTGCTAAAAGATGAATGTACAGCCCAGTTTCAGGTCTTTTGCAGCCCTTACTAGGTTTGCTAGGAGGACTGCCTGTATTTAGCTCCATCCATTAACCCTTTAACGCTCACTAGCATGTCCACAGAATTATGCCACCATGTTTTGCAGTGTTATGGTTTATGTAACACAGAGCATTTTGCATTTAGACCAAAAAAGTCAGTTTCGGTCTCATGTGACCAGAACACGTTTTTTTCCAGGTTTTTGCAATGGCAAGTGAAACCTCCTTCCTTTACCAATGGCTTGCTTTCTGTCACTCTTCCATAAAGACCAGATTTGTAGAGTACAAAAAGAATAGTTGTTAGTTGGTTAGTTATTATTATAAAAACCAAAAAGCACTTTACTTCTACTTCGTAATTATGTATTACTTTATGTTATTCAATCACACATTAAAGTGAAGATTGTGGTTGCATTGTGACAAAATGTAAAAATAGTAAAGCATATTATTGATTTTGGAAGGCACTTCACTTTTGAAGCAATCTCAGCTAAACAGTTAACACTCATGCAATGTGACATTGTTTTATATTTTCTTTGTTTGCCTCGTAGATAAAAACAAGCAATGTTTACAAGGAAATGAGAGAAACTGGCTAAAAGACATATTAAAATAAGCTTGACTTTTTTTCTTCACAGCATAAAACAACTCTATAGGTTTGTAATGTACATCAGCCAATCTGAGTGTTAAACATTTTATAGGCAATTAAGACAATTCTCATTAAAAACTAAATGTGAATGAATTATAAAGCACAAGTGCTGTGTCCCAATGAGAAGTATGATGCAGTCGTTAATTTAAAGTTAGATCTTGAGCTGCACATTAATCAACCACAGAGCAAATAAGGCACAGGCATCAGTAACCAAGAGACTTAAAGTTACATCTTAAGTTAAGAGCTATAATTCACATATCACCCTTATTCTTTGCATACAATCCACAACTTATGAATTCATGGAATTATATAACTAAACAGTTTATTCATTATCGTTGCATTGTTGATTGGTCAAAGCTTTTAGATTGCAACTCTTTCAGAACAAATATAGGAAGAGGTTGAACACCTGTTTGATTGTTGCTGAATTTCCCAGCTACGCTTTGGCCATAAAGTCTGAAATTAAACAAAAACATCTAAATAATCATAATATAAAAGCTACACCCTCTGTTGGCTCAATGATATAAACATATAAATTATCTGATCCAGCTTATAAAATTGAAGTACACCAGAAAAAAACTTCAGATATCAACATAAAATGTCTAAGCGTAGAACTTCAAGTGGTTCAGAAACACAATATTATCCTACAAGACCAGAACTGATAAAAACTATCATTCTGTAAGGTTTTAATTTCTCCGTTTCATTTCTATCATATTACAAAAGACTGGGAATAAAGAGGGCATTGCTTTCTCTTTCAGCGTAAAGTACAACTGTGTGTTGTTGTGTGAAGTTTTATTATATATTCCAGACAGTAACTTATAGATTAATATTACAGAATTCTATCACTGCATAATGTAATAACAATTATATCTATGCAATGCAAAATGCAGTGATTGCTTTTGCAGAGCTGTGCTGTAGCAAACAGAAAAATTAAGCTAAAGTGACAAAAAAAAAATTGGCAATTAGCAATCCTTCATAACTGACCTAAATAAATCCTTAGCATCAACAGTCCAAGATAAGTTTAGTAAACAATGGAGAACCAGTCCTCATCTGTGGTCCATTAAAAATGCTTTTCTAAATTGGAAAAAATAAATCTAGATTAATTGATCAGTCTAAAAGTTGGAACAACATTCCAACATCTTAGCTAGCAGGTTTATGAGCACAAAGTCCACTTGCAATGACTGTGTTCACTGGCCAAGTTGGGCAGATGATGAACACCCTTAAAAAGGTTACCCTAAAGATTGGAATAAACTTTAAAATTTTTGAATTTTTGAAAAAAGTCAATAATTAGTTCACTTAACTCAAATTTCAGTTTATAGAACAAGTTTGCAGCACCTTATTTCCCCCTACTGTAGCTTCTTAAGCAAAGAGAACGCTATTTAATCACAGTAAATAGCATCCTTTGCACATGTGTTTACCATCATTGACACGGCCTCTAAGTGTGGCCAGTGCATGAATTATTATAATAAAGAAATTGGGCCCAGAAAAAAACTTAAAAAAGGAATCTGTTACTGATTGTCATTTATCTTTTACACATATTGGTGCCCCCTATTGTCTATAATAGCTTAATTACAGAAAGATAAACTCATGAGGATTATGACCTCTCCCAAAGACTTAATTCATGTGCTTATCAAAGCAAAATGTGTGTGCTGAGTCGTTTTCATCTTTCCATTCATCCTTTTAGATTAATTCTTTCTGTCAAAAACAAACCTTTGGATGAGTGCCAAACAGTAAATTAGGGTATTCATTAGATACATCAAACATAAATTACTATTCAATTAACAAGGCAGTCGAGCTGAACTAATCAACTAATTAGGCCATGTGTGTACACAGAAAAGCTAACAAAAGCACATGAGTCCCCTGGGAAAGCAGTAAAACCCAGAAGAAGAATGACAGCAAGGATGAAAAGCTACTGGTTTGAGTGGGAAAAGGAGAAAGCTGCCAAAGGTTTGGCATATATTTAAGCTGTTTATCTCCTCTAATCATAAACTTTATTGTGTTAATGCATTACTTTGATCAGTTTCAAATTAAACACAACGCTAAGTCAAACTGACTTGAAAAGCACATTCAGAAAAAACTGTTTCACCCAATCGTGCACATTTCAAAGAAAAAGTGCTAATAACAGTATCAAATTCTCTTTCGTCCTTAGTTTTGTGCAGGTTCAGAACAATAAACAGTGTAATTGCACAAAGTAAAAACACCAAGGTCATGCCTTATTATGACAGGCCGGTTTAAATAGCATCTGATAAAGAATGTTCAAAGAACTGGAAGATTCGTCTTTTCTCTCTTTTGCTCATCTGTGTTGTGCACTGAGTAAAACTCTTTGTTGTGCCCTATAGCCTTTATGACAGGGCTGGTCTGTCAGTTCTGTACTTACCTTTGGTCCAAAGCAGCTCTAGTGAGCAGGGCAGGCTGTCAAATATTGTCTTCACAAACTGACCAGGCTGCAACCTATAAGGGGAAACAAACACACAAAATGCATGCATTTATATACAGAAAATAGCCAGACTAATACTGTGATAATCATTATTGTAGCATTTATTGAGAATATAAAAACACAGCCTGGAGTCACACCCTTTGGACCAAAAATGTGATTAAGATACAAACTGACTGAGACAGTTCTACACATTCCACCCATCATATTTAAATGTCTGGGGTCTGCTGGCTCTCCGCTAAAGGCCAAAGGCGGCTGTTGAGAGGAGAGCACCATTATTGTACCAGTAAATGTCAGAACAGACCCATCTAATTGTGCCATTACTAATTCATGTTTATTAATGCTGTGATGTATGATGGCTCCACAGGCAGACTGAGTTTGTCTGTGCTTGTCATGTATGGCTTATTCTTTGCTGGTGACGGCTGCAGGGAGAGTCTGTAACTGTTGGGCTGAGCGGTGGGTGTGGGGTAGAGGGAGCATGTGAGCAGCAGTGCCAAGTGGCGTGTGACTCAAGCATGAAGCCAGTTGACTGATGGTGCTGGCGCCTTTTGCTGGCCTAGTGCCAGGGCCCGAAGGTCCCCAGTGTCCCAGCCCCTCAGTACCCCAGAGCCTCTGGGCAGGAACAACTGTTATTGTTTTCACTGCCAACCAATTAGCAACACTTACGCCTTATTTAGTCATGCTCTAATCTTGGCTAATTAGCTCATATTAGTGCTTGACTACATTAGAACATCACCTTGTCTCTCACACCAGCAACGGGCGTCAGCTGAAGGAGAGTGGGGGAATGCGGGGGAAGAGGAGGACGCAGGGAGGGTGAGAATATGAGGGGAGGTGGGGCTGAGCTTCGAAGACCCAGCTTTGTGGATCAGCACTTTTTAACAGATCTTCAGGGGCCTGTTGGCTCAACGCACAGCAGGAGAAAAGGGCAAATACAGCCCAGTTACACTTTTATAGAATGCTTTGTAGAAAAACACCCCTGACACACACCTAGGTCTGGCAGCTCGGTTTGTCATATGGCCCAGGGGGCTCCACTGGCCTATCACACGACTGTTGTAATGACCTTAAAGGGCAGCTTCCTCAACAAGCTCAGGCCACTCCCACTGGCTGCACTGCTCAGTGCAAAATACAGCTTGGGTCACTGCATAATGTGATGCATCTGGCCCTCAGGGTGGATATTAAAGCAAAAAAACATCATCAACATAGAGTAGAAACCAGGCCAGAAAGATGTGTGTAGAAGCTGACAAGCAGGTTATAAAACTGCACTGTGTTTTGTGGAATTCAAAACTGAAAGTCTATGCTGTGTTATTAATAAGGTGCTATATCAGAATTACCTTTATTATGAATTTACAGTCATGTGAAATTATGACATTAACTTCAGCTATCCTTATTCTAATGAACATGAAAGAATAATCTTTTTTTTTTAAACTAGCGCAATGTAAAGTTTTACAGCTGTAGCTCAGTGAATATATATGAGCAGATAAAGGTTCAGCAAAACCTATCAATCTTTTCTGTTTTGAGGGGCATAAATAAATTTGAATCCTTAAATATTAAAACTAAATGAGAAAATGTATGCAGCATATGTCTTTGATCAGGAAAAGATGATGCAAGGGATCACAGGCACCATTTTTTGTGTTTAGCATTTGAGTGGTGGCTGCCATCTAATTATAGCAGTGCTGGGCCTCCTCATCACCTAAAACTGCTAAGCAGTATACAAAGGCGTGGCTATAAATGAAATATCACTTTCCTTTTTATCTTCTAGGGGCAAAGGGACGCTCCGAGCAAATCAGAATCTCACAAGTCAACCCATGACCCTTTTTCATCTCAATATGACCACCATTATCCTGCTGAAAATTAGACACATCTCACTATTGTTCACTAGCAACGCAGGGGGATAGTAGTGGAGGTTATTTAAAGTTAAATGCTAAAGTGCTCATGATCCATTCAGTAATCAGACACCAGCATTACACAAGCAGAATGAAACATGCAGCCTGATTTCATGAGGTAAATGTGCACGAACAAAGCTTTGTTGTGATGCTTTAATGGTGAATGTTTAGCATGTAAGTAGCTCCTTATTTGGCTGCTAAACCTGTCTGTCTGTGTCAGGCAGGAAGGTTTCAGAGAAAGCTTTTGTATCAGGAGGAGCAATAAAAAAACTGCTTAAATGCACAATTTAAGCTCACTTTAGAAAGGATCCTCAGGTAGTTATACATCCTTGATTTCACTGGTCTCCATAGGCAACTGGTTCACTGCTGGCTCACTTATAAACATGAACAGTGAGAGGGATAATGTCCTCCTAGTAACAAAGCCATTAGGCTACAAATGTGAATAGGACTCTGAAGGGCTGGAATTACATGACAACATGATGCTTGTAGGTGTAAAAAATAGTTGAGTATAGGTTAGCCTTTTTATAATCTCCAGAGGTAAAAAAACCTTTAACTTTGTTTATGTTGAAGAAATACTTTTGAGGACCAATGGCAAAGTAACCAAAACAGTCCATTTGGTTCTCATAAAGGTTTGTGATTCATAAAGCATGCAGTAGTGCATACTGTCAAGGTAAAAACGGAATAACGCCCCCTTTTAAATCCTATGACTTTACATTATTGTAAATAGACACATGTATATGTGGAAACCCTAGAAATGATGTCGGATGTACTTTTTCTAACCAGGACTTTATAAATTCACAATGAGTGTTTTAGTATTATTATACAGTAAGATTCACAGAGGGAAATTTACCAGGAACTACTATCCTGGGGAGATATTCAAATCAAGCTTTTATAATTTTTTGCAACCGTCTTAGTAAAGTATTAGTAATCAGAAATTTGTTAACATAATCAAGTATTTTCCTGACATTTTTAATATTTTAATCAGATGTATCAATAGATGTCGTATTTTTGTGGTAGGAGTAAGTCAGTAAGTAAGAAAGAAAGGATACGTTTATCCTCAGAAGCTGGCTTGAGAGCATGCTTGTATCTGACTAGGATTTGCTGTAAAGCCTAAGGTTATTCATACCCCTGGCAGATTTAGATTTAAGTTAATATTTTGATTTTATCATCAGGTTTCTTTTGACTGGAAGTAATATTAACATTTTGGAGTGGCCCAGCCAGAGTCATTGAATCTAATACAGAACATATGGAGGGAGCTACGGTTAAGGGTGATGGCAATAAAATCTTTCTAGCATCAAATGCTGGTAGCTCATGACCAACAAATAAATTGTCAAAACACCAGTGGAAACATGCAAAAAGCTGGTCAGCAATTATAAAGGTTAACCACAATAATGAGGTTTGATTCTTGTGATGCCAAAAAACATTATTCATTTGATTATTGAGAAGGGTAAAAATAATTTTTAAAATGCTTTTTTTTAATTAAATGTAAATAAACAGAATTTATTTTTCAAAGCAATTATTATTATGCCATTAGTCTTCAAATCTATCTGCTTTCAACTTCCATCCACTGTCATGTTTCTTCTACTAAAATTATGACACTTATCTGTACCAAAAAAGTCCCCAGGAGGCCCATTCATGTCAAAGAACTTGATTTAAACCTATATGTTCCCTGTTAAACTGTAGACTTTCCAAGTTTATTTTGGTAAGGCCCTTACTTGCACCCCACCCAAACATGTATAACTTATCTTAGTCTATACCTGTCGCCATGGACACATGCATCTCATATACACCTTTAGAGTCAGCTGCAGATTTACAAGTAAATGTTGGGTTTTACAAGACCTACTTTGTATCAAAGCCTTGCAATATTAATAGACTGAATTTGTACACAGCCAATTGTAGACAAACTGTACTTTGTAATACACACCTCATGTTGATGGTTTTCATTTCATAATTTGTTGTTTAATAGGAATATTTTTAATGCTTTCTAAAAAAAACCTTGGTAAATTCAAAGGCAATTTTCCGCTACTCTTTGAAGGTCTTAATGCTCTATTTAATTTTTGTTGTTGCCATCTGCCTAAATCCTCAGACTTCTATAAATACCTTTTGCTTGTCTGCTTTTGAATGCAGCTTTAATAGTTCAGTAAAAAATAAGAAATCTTAATTTTATTTGAGAATGAATGAAACACTGCATGCAAATTAACGTCATTACCTAAGCCTAACCCTAACCCTAACCCATTACCCTAACCCTAACCCTAAATAACCTTAGTGAGAATGTCAAACTGAAATTGTATTTTGTATTAATGAGAGTGGGTTTGAAGCAGTATATAAAAAGCAAAGACTTAGACACGTTTAACTCGTGTCAATAATATACGATCATACTGCAGCATTGTTGGTCTAACTTATGTAGTTTTTAAATGTACGCTGTTATGGCCTAATAATGATGCAATCCCTTATTTCTTATTTGGAGGGTGGTGGCCTAGTGGAAAGAGAGCAAGGCATTTGTGTCCCGGAGAGGCTAAAAGTACACTGGTTCGAATCCCACAGCCTACCACTTTGAGTCCCTGAGCAACACCCTTAGCCTCTGAACGCTCCCTGGGCGCCACACAATGGCAGCCCACTGCTCCCTAAGGGATAGGTTAAATGCAGAGGACAATTTCTCCATTGTGAAATCAATAAAGTCTACATTATTAATATTATTATTTGTTTATGTACAGTATTTTAGAGTTTCCTTGTTACCTTGTTCACAGATTTGTTCTTTTGTTGTTCTTTTGAAGGATTTGTGTTTTTGTAAACACCATAAAACAGCAGGAAATTGACTGTGCTATCCAGCATATGTCGGTGAGAAGAAATGGTTCCAAAAAAAACTGAATATATTATTATTTTTGCTCTTTTCTCACTTTTAACATTAGTTATTACCTATTATCGTGAATGCATAATGTTGAAAAGGGTCACAGGATATTTCTGTTTTAAATGTTATATTTCCATGATTGGTTCATTCTCTCCATTTCCTGTTCATTGTGAGCAAGCAACCTCCATTGTCTGCGGGTAGATTCTGCTTGGCCCTGAGAGGGGCCATCCCCAGGGAATGCCGCATCTTTTATTAATCAGGGCCGCTGCACCGCAGCCCTGCTTATCTAATTTAGCAGCCTGCCTTGATACAACTATGTTGGACTTGGTGTAGAAAGAACGGGACAGGGGTACGGGGGTGCAGCAGGGGTGGATAGAATGGGGGTTGGGGTGCAACGTTTGGATTTTCCATATTGTGGTTGAGGCATGGATGGTGGGGGTGGCGGGTGGCAGGAGTATACCGAAGGGAGGTAGTGACTTATCAGACACCTCGTCACCAAGTTTTAGGACTGAATCACAATACAGCAAATTACCTTCTGCTGACAAGAAAAAATGAGCACGGCCCCCATACAAAAAAATAGGATTGTCAGGAAGAGGTGACACATTGATTGCTTAGTATGCGCATCTAGAAAGCTGGGGTTCAGAGGCGTCCTTCCTATATATATGTAGAAGAGGCTCAGCAGTGAACAGCACAGCCATAAGGGGTAATGAGAAATTGAAATGCCATGTTAGATTGGAGTCTCTTCCTCGAGCCAATCTTTCTAGTCTAGCCAAGGCAGGCCGATATTAATCCACCATATCATAGTACAAACCTTTGGCTTTTAGTAAATAAACTTAAACCTACCAAACATAAAACAATCTGATGCTCAGTGATAGTATAATCTACCTTAATATCATTTGGTGCACTGTATATGCATTTTAATCCTTTTAATACTGGATCTGTCAGTGTTTTATACTTCTTTTCTGGCTGACCGTCTTCCCCTTTCCTCTCATGTGTGTCATGGCTCAGATGAATCAGTGTCACCCGGTGTTGAGAGCACTTACTGTCAACCCTTGCGCCCCAGGATACAGCACTGATGGACACAAACTATAAAATATCAGCCCCCTGGGGAGACATTGCTCAAGCACTGCCCCACAGCCCCAAGGGGCTGTGATCTGGTCAGTGTGTATGTATTTCAGTGAGGGTGTTGAGGCAACAATATGCCAGTGTGTTTGTCTGTGTTTCCGACGTGATCACCTAATTATGACCTAAATGGGTGTAATCGTGTGGATGCTTTCCCACATCATTTTTGTAACAGAGGGCTAACAGTGAAGTGGATGAAGAGGAAATTATTTACGGTGTCTGAGTAAAGCTATACCACTTTGTTTTATCATAGTTCTGTTTATCTGACATGATAATACATAATAATTTTCTAGATCCAGCACTGTTACTTTTTTGTTTATCAGAGAAAAGGACACACTTTTTGCTCCATTTCCACTAAATCACCACAACTATTCTGAAAAACTGTGAAAACTGTGACTGTATGAAAAAGCTAGAAATTAGTCAATCAATAAAATCAATGGTTCTGTCTGAGGAAACATCCCGTATCAGCTGATAAGTGGTAAAAATGTCTCTCTCCTGGCACAGGGGAGCTAGGAAAGAACACGACTAAAACTACATTATGTGAAAAGGAAATCAGAAAAGGTAAAAGACATTTTTCAACGCTCTGAATTAAAATGTCTGTCTTCCTAAGGTCACCAGGGTGCTATTTCTTTTTTTTTACAACTCTGCAAGTTCCTGACTGCCAGTTTCTACCAGTTTTTTTCGATCTGGACAAACGTTGTTGCCAGTTCTTCTTTTCAAAATAACTGGAGCTCTTTCAGGTTAGACGAAGAGCCCATGTAAAAATCTAGTCCAAGTGTTGCTGCAAATTCTCCATTTTTTTAGGTCTGGATTTTGACCGGGCAAATCTAACGCGAGTATTCTTTGATCTAAACTATTCCTTTTACAACTTGCTGTTTGTTTTTGGTCAACATCATTCTAAAGTGTTTTGCAGCCTAGGTCTCACAGGTTTACCCTGGATTTTGCTTCCAATCAAGTCTGACCCGCTTCCGTGTCCCTGCCAACAGAGCTGTAGATCTTTGCAGCTCCTCCAGCGTTACCATGGGCTTCTTGGCTGCATCTCTGATTAATGCTGAGCTTTTGAGCCTTTCACATAACTGCTGTGTTCATAGAAATTTCACAAATTAGGGGACTAGGCTGCACTAGATTTTAATTCAGGGGGCCAAAATAAAGAGAAAATAAATGCATTCCACAAATCATGTAAAATTATTTGTTATGAATATTTGAAGTATGTATCAATTTTTTCAGCTTCACAATTATGCCCAAATAATTTGAGGTTTATGGTTGCAATGTGACAATATGTGAAAAAGTTTAAGGGGTATGAATATTTTTGCAAATCACCATATGAGAAAAATACCATAGCTGAACACTTTCTGTTTCATGATATATATATATATATAAAAATATATATATATATAATATATATATATATATATATATATAATATATATATATATATATATATATATATATATATATATGAAAATATTTCAGGATAAAAGAAACATAAATGTGCATCTTAACATGTCTTTGACCTGTCTTTTAATATTAAGTAATCATTTACACCACCTGATCTGTGGGTGCTTCATTCAACTAACAACATTAATTTGGCTCCTATAAGATTCAAGGACAAAAGTGTCATGGAACAAATGAAGCAAGAAACTGAACGAAGACTCACTCTAGTGTTGTAAAGCACCATAGGAGCTTCTCAGATGACTGTAGACAAACATTAAAATATGAACAAATAAAATCTCAGCCAAAAAGTGTAGCTAGTTGCATGTTAATTTTCCAGTTCAAAGCCATAAAAGAGGAATCCTGGATGTTATGATTAAACACAGATGTTATCAGTTCCTGGAAGGTAAATTACCTAAGATGGAAAGTACTTTCTGCATAATAAGGGGCTAATGGGTAAGAATAATCCATTTCCCTTTCAAATGTGATTGTTAATTGACTTATACAAGTTGGACTCTGGCCAATCCTACATTGTCATATTTAGCTTTCTTGACATGTTTCAATGCAAAATGCACAAATAGTCAACTGAATTCGGATCAAATTGGCCTTCGGTTTTACTGTGCAGTCCAGAAACTTCTGTTATTTGATCTTGAAATAAATCCTAATGCACAATGAAAAAGGAAGAAAAAGTAATGAGAGATATAATACACATATTCCTGATGTTAGTCCAGGCAGTCTCATTAAATCTACATTTTAACAGTGAGAGATGGGGGCTGTTTTAAAGAAGAATGGGAGACAGGAGCTGTAGACCCCTGTGACAGTCACTTAAACTTAGCCTTAGTCCGCCAGGCTGACACATAGTAAAACTCATCTATAATTTGTGATGAGTGTAATGCCTTATCCACTTCATGATTATGTGATATTCTTCACTTCTGCCATAGGCAATGAGGCCAAGGGTTGGCAGTGCAAATAGGTGGCCTGCAAATACAGCTTGAGAAATACAAAGACATGAGGAAATGAGTCATTTAAATCAACTATAGCCAATAAATTATCAATTGTAGAAATATTTACAATACAAATATGTAAAAAATAGTACTGCTATTAAATGGCTAAAAAGTAAAAAAATGGCAAAATAGTAAAAAATTATTACCTGATTTTTTCCATTATTGTGTCTGATTTAAACATTTTAGACTGATTTCCACTCAGCCAGCATAGGAAACAGTTTTGCCCTGTGATACTGATCCCGACAGCACTTGTTAGGGAGAGCGTGGAATCCTAGTTTCATTGAGGATTATGTCCACTGGGAAACTCTCATGAGAGAACCCCCTTAGACTCATTTCCAGCAAAGTGCTTCGCTATGCTCTTATGACTGGTCTCAATGTTATGAATAAGTAAATAACAACATTTTTCCAGTCGTTTAATCTCTGAGTACTGCAATTAGTAAGTCTGTAGTTTGTGCTGCCTTTTTTCTGCCCTTATTGTTATTGAAATGTCACGCTCTTATTTAGCTCAAGGATGAATAATAAATAAGCTATAATTACTGTCTTGAATGAGTTAACGGCTTGGCTTGGTCAATGGTAAAGAGGGACCCCCTCATCTTCCACCCCCCCACCCACTTCTTGTCTCTCTGTCCCCTTCTTCGTCCTCTCTCTCTTTAATTGGATCTTGTAATTAGTTTCTCTGATGGATCTGGGAGGTCTCAGGCATCTTCTACAGTGTTCATTAGTGTTCTTGGAGGCGGGTGCAGCTCTTTAAAAGCTCTCCCTGCTCCATCCCTCACATGTCATAACACTAGATATGAATCTGCCCATATACAACCAGAACAGCATTTAGTTTGGTTCAACTTGCTTATATATCACCAAAATAAACCAGATGAGCTCCACTATCATTTTTGGAAATAACAAGATAATTTCTGTGAAATAGGTTCACGTGTTTGTATAATTTAGAAATAATACAACATTTATTAAAGGCATATAAAAACATTGCAAACAGTAACCAATTAAATAAATTGAAGTTTATGATAAGAAAGCAAAATGATCTTTGGAGAGTAAATAAAGGCAGGTAGCCATGATATAAAATCTAAGGTAAAATGTCCTCAAGCTAGCTACTAGAAATCCAAACAGCCTCTGCAAATGTCTATTTTGAGACAAACACATGTTCAACACACACTCTCCAACAAACACACACACACACACACACACCCACACACACACACACACACACACACAATGATCAGGTCTATAATAAACCCCCACCACCACCTTCTTTGACACCCCCCAACCCAGTTTACCCCACACCCCCACAACCCCCACCCTCCACTGGCCAGGCAACACTAGACATCTCTCCCTAATCAGCAGCCTCGTCTCGCTCCGAGTGGTTGCCATAGTAATATGCCGGCTGGTCGACATGGCAACCACTCCGAGGTCCACTATTAAATGAAGAAGAGTGGAGGGAGGGACAGGGAGAATGAAGCTGGGATGAGACAGACAGGCAGAGCGAGAGAGAGAGGAAGAACGGGAAAGACAGCGATAGACAAGGAAGGATTGTCCAAGGCAGGGGGAAGGGGTGTTAGGGTGGGGTAGGGGTGGGGTGGTGTTATAGAAAAATGAAAAAAAGGGTGTGGGGGTGTGGAGAAGGGCATAGAAAATGACTACAAGAGCAAAAGAAAAGAGACAGTGGTGCTGCTTCAGGTACCTTTTACATTTTCTGGTATTAAAAGTGTCGGAGCTGCGTCACAACAATGCCATTACCTCAGTGCAGAACGTATTGTACTTTTAATACCTTATATTTAAAAATTATACACATGGAAAATGCATGGTGAAGCTTGTCAGAATCTACATAAAGGATCATAAACTGATGAGTCCAGAGGAACATTCTATATTATTGTTAGATAGCCTGATATAATTTAAAGTTATAATGTATTTATGTTTACAGGTTTAGCAAAAATTAATTCCATACTTTGTAAAATATGGATAATGATGTATTTTTACATTTAAATATTGTTGAGGTTTACTTCTTAACAGCATCTTGACTTCATCTTTGTTTATTAAATCTGATGTAATTAATGTATACGCATACATCCAAAGCCTTAGAATATACTTTGTAAACCTTCCAGAGTGATAGTGTCAATGATTTTGTTTCTCTTCTGTTCCTGAATTCCTTTAGTTCGGGGCATTATGTGTTCCTTTTTAGTTCTTGTACCCTCCTTCATGTTGTCAGACAGGTTCTATCATTGGATCTCCTGATTATACAGATCTGATTAGAATCCGCCCTGAGTTTGGCCAGTGAGACTGAACTCAGTTTTCCAAAAAAATGTGGTTAGTCACATTTGATTACGTAACAAAGGGGATCATTACTTTTTTACTTCCTTTATCAAACAAAAAAACATGGTTTGAAAAACGGCCTCCTGTATATACTAAGTTTGTCCTAAGATAAGATAAGATAAGATAGATTTTATCGACCTCACAATGGAGAAATTAACTTGTTTATATGAAGTAATATGTGCTATGTGATTTAATGCATGTGAAGTTAGATTTAAATAAGTTTAGACACTTGTTAAGACCAGATTATTTACCTCAAGGGGTCACAAATGACATTTAAACCAAAATACAAATGAGGATTTTTCCTTATTAAGTTATTTAATAGTTAAAAACATTTTCCATCATCTTCTTATGCAACCTATAACTCAAACACAATCTGAATGACGTAAAATGTGCCTGTAGATTTGAACCAAACGGTAAGCTAATTTGTTAGAAGGAGTCATTATTTCACTAAGGCAAAGTTTTCAGTACATGTAAACCTTTTTTTGTGTGTGTTTTACTTTTATCACTCCAGCCTACATCTCCATCTCTTTCTCATATCATTTCTAAATACACCTAACCTTTTGTATAAGCTGGTGTTTTTCTGCCCATTTTCTCTCGTTTATCTTCTTGAATGGATTTCTTTCTTGCTTCTTATACAAGTCAAATTTTTTTTTTAATGAATGGAATGCCATTCCATCAACATGCCACCACATCAGTGACACAAAATAGCATTTGCTGCCTTGTGTGTGAAATTCCTCCATGAACTGAAACCCTCTCTTTTTCCCCGGAGCATCTTATGAAAGCTAGCTAATTGCATGTCCACATTGTACCGTCAGTCCCTGCTTCCCCAGAGCACCATTCAGAGGCAATTAAAGTGAGCTTAAACAGAGTAAGAAAGTGCGTCATCCTCTTAATGCAATTAAGGAAGTGTGCACACAAACATGGAGTGTTAGTGCATAACACAAAAACAGGAATACATAGAGAGAACAAAGCACAGAAAAGCAAAGGACGATTTATTGGGGAAAGCAACCCTTTTAGTTGCATGACATGTCATATTTAGATCCAAGGTTGTACATCGCAGATATGGTGTTCAAAGTTTGTGATATAGTGCTCTCTTTCTAATTTAGCTGTCAACTTCATTTTTGCACAGAGCTGAAATACTTGTTTAAAGATAAACTCACAGTAATTGTCTAATTGCTTTCTGCATTCAGTTTCCTGGCCTCTCTACTCCTCAAGAAAAATGTTTGTGTTGTTAATTTGTTTCAACAGAACAGACACCAGCACGCAATACAAACGTGTCCAGGTTGCAAAAACAAGTTGAGAATATTATGTCAGCATTGCATTCAGAAAAACAAAATAAAAGTTGTAGAAAATAAAACTGAAAATGTTTTGAGTGATATAGAATCAGAACCTTTCAATTCTGGTGACCCTGTCATTGACACCCCTGGAAAGGTTTTGTTAAAACCTATAAAAATATATCCTTCCTAACTCTTGCCCAATCTCAAAAACCACATGCCAAATAATAACATGTTAACAAAATCCATGATGGCACAGTAGTTGGTAACATTCTCCAAAAAACTTTTTAGGTTGGTCAGTATGGGAACTTCTAATTGGTAATTTATGACATTCTGTTTACATGTGGTATAGATATGACATGCCACAGAGGCCCATTTCTTTGAGCCACTAGGAAGCATGAAGGACAACTCACATTTATCTTGCTACAACACACAGTGAGCAGGATGATAAGAAATGTAAAAAGAATCCCAAAGCTTACTGTTAGAAAACTGCAGCCAAGAGTGGCATCTTGGGGTCCCCATACTCCATAGCCAGTACTGGAAAGCATCTTCTTGCAAAACAGAAATGATGCCACAAAAGCCCTTATGCCTTACCATCACAAACGTAAACATGTGAAACCTGCTTAACTCTACTGGGACGTTTACTGGAACCATGTCAGATAACACGTCCTTGCACCCCTCAGGGACAGGAACAGGAAGTGGAGACAGGTCCTCCATGAACTGCTCCGGAATGGGAACCAGGGATGGAGGCAGTTCGTCCTAGGAGCCCTCCAGGACAGGACCGGGAACAGGAACAGGAAGTGGAGGCAGTCTATGCACGAGCCCCTCACGGATAGGAACAGAGTGTGAGGGCGGCTCGGCTTGGGACCCCTCTGGAACAGGACCAGGAACAGGATCGGGGTGCCATGAACCCCCCCCCGGAACAGAACCAGGAACAGGATCGGGGTGTGGTAGCGGTTCATTCATGAACCCCTCCGGAACTGGACCAGGAACAGGATTATGAGTCTGGAGCAGCGGCGATGACTGATCAGGAGCGAAGCCATGAGCCAGAAAACCGTGTCGAGCTTCGGTGGAGAGGCGGGTGGAGGAGGGACCAGGAGATCTCCTCATTGAAGCGATGATTTCTCCCAGGGCCCTTTGTCGCTCGGCCTCAATGGCGTGGTGAATCCGAGGATCAGGGAAAAAATCCCTCCTTCGCCTCGAACCAGTCTTTAAGGAACCAGCGCACGGGACCAAGCGGGAGGAATGGTTAGGGAATTCAAGAGGGGTGAGGTTCTGGACAAATTATTTTTTCACCTGGTGACCTCTCCCAGCTCACCATGGAGAAGGCTGGAAATAGCTGGTTCCTTCTATCATAATGTGGGATTCTGTAGGACCAATATGCGAGGAAGAACTCCTGAGGCTCGAAGTTTGCAAGTAAGACGACTCTTTATTGCTCATGGCTGGACATGGACTGGGTACCAGGCGTGCAGACAAACACAAACAACACATAAGGAACCAGCAGGGAACATAGGAAACAAACAGGCTTAAATACAAAACTGGACAGCAGAGGGAACCAATGACACACGTGACCAGACAATCATGGGAAAACACAGAACAGGTGTGGGCTTGGGGTGCAGGGAGACAGAAAACAAAGGACTAGACCAGGTAATATAACAAAACACGAACTCAAGAACTCAAAAGACAAGCAGGTATGACAGGCTTAGGTTATCCTGAGCTATCTCTGTAGTTTTGCTGCTATAGGCTTAGGCTGCTGGAGGACATAATGACCACTTTCACTCTCTCTCTGCTACATTCTCATACTACTCTCCAATGTTGCATTATTTGCTGTTATTTCAGCTTTTAACTTTATGTTCTCTTTCTTTTCTCTTCCTGGAAGCTACACCTGGCCTGACTCTGTGTTGACCTGTGACACCTTCCTGGAGGGGGGCATCATCCAATTTTCTGCTTCCAACAACTTAATACTCACCTTCTGTCGATGATACACTTGGCTCTGTCTTTCAGTGTTCAACCCTATTTTTCTCCTAGACATAGCTACTGACTGAGCTTTTACTGTGACTAACTGTATGTGCTCTCTCTCATACTCTAAACTTGAGTTTATCTGCTTTTCTTCCTAGATGAAACCACTAAAGGAACTACAACCTTTAATGTTTTACTTTTCCTTCCCATAGCAAGTACTCCTGGATCAGTCCTTCTGTGCTCTTTTTTTGTCTTTTTTTTTTCTGTCAACGCCAGTGACTGTCCACTGTCGCTGCATGCACATCCAGGAGTGACTGCTACAAGTCACTGACTCAATGCAATCTGCTGGGTTTCCTTAGATAGAAAACCTTTTAACCAATCTGAATAATAAACTGAATCCGACTGCACTGTTTGATAGTTAGGATTAATTGGAATGTACTGCATGTACCTGACTTGAACCTGACTTGAACCTGTACCTGACTGAAATCTGCCATCAGAGATTTTAGGGTGAAGAACCCAAACTGTTGCAAACCATGTGGGTATCTTGAAAAAAACTTTTCATGTAATATACAGTCAGCAACTCCATTCAAGAATGTAAATAGAAAACCCATTATAAAGGAAAGAAGCAATTATAAAGTGCACACAGAAAAGCACAGACTCTGTGCTCCAACTCATGCTAGATAGACAGAAACACAGTGGACAGGGGCTCTCCGATCAGATGACTCATCATCTTCTGCTTTTAGGGAAGATTGACAACACGATATGTCAAAGAAAAATAATCAAAACTGTTTTAAACAAAGCTGCTAAAGAAAGGTTGTTGCATGGGGGAACATGGTGTTCATGGGCTGGGTTTTCACTGATGCTGAAGTGTATATTTAAATTTTAGGAAGGCCCTTGCTACTATAAAAGTTATGTTTTAAACCAGGAAGTCTGGGTGTTTTTCAGCATGCAGGATCAGGCCTCACTCTGCTTGACTTACAACATTATGCTTGTGAGATAAAATGCATGTGCTTGACTGACTAGCATCGACTCCCAATGTGTGCTGCATCATGAAAGGTTCAGTCTGGCAACAATGGACATAGGCTGCTGAGCAGCAAGAAGCATGCATACAAACATCCAATTTTTGTTGTTTTTTCACATTATACTTGCATCGAATTAGATTTTTTCATAAATAAATATTTAATTATCTGCTTTCCTTTGCTTGTTAATTAAGTGTTTGAGTAAACCACACAATTGCAGATTTCAGTTTTGTTGTTTTTTGCCATTTAGAAAGCACTCCAGGGTTCATCTTTTGTTGAACACGTTTTTTGTGTGTGTTACTGAGATAAGTAAGGGAAGCTCTAAAAGCTAAGTCAAAACTATGCCTTTCTTTGATTTGAGAAATGCTTCCTGAGTAAGTAATTGCACCAAAGCTGAAGAAGTCAAGCATGAGACAAATACTATTATAAGTATTTTCCAAATAAGCTTTTTTTTTAATTCTTTTGCAAGTAGAATGATTTTAATGTTTTTTAAACAATAAACTTGTTGGGCTGGAATGATGAGATAAAGATATCAAACAATGCTTCACTATAACACAGCAAACTTAAACCAGTTTTGAAACTGAAACACTAGTGTTTGTAAAGTGAGTTTGCTTTTCTTGTATTTTAGCATTAATTACACCACCTACATACACTATGGAGGTTGAAAAAGCTGAAAATGCCATATAATAGTACCTCTTGTGAAGACGTAGGATTTGACTTAGAAAAAATCAACACATTTTTTTTCTCACTCAAAGACTTTGTGGAGCCTCTCCTCAATACAATCATTAGTGTTTTTTCTTTGCATCCAAGATTAAGTTAGCAAATACTAAAGGACCAGTTTTATGAATAAAGAAAATTGCATGACACCTCTGCAGTGTTAGGCTTCATGTGCCTGAAAAACACACACCTACATTACACAATTCTAATGCTAATTAACCCCCACTGACAAGAGCCTTTGCTCACATTCATAACTGTGCACACACAGGTCACAAGCAGTAGTTTATAAACACAATGCTGTCTTTTGTCAGGCATGAAGGCTCCATAATTACTATTGATCTGTCATTACAATGTTTAACTCACAAATTGAATTTTCTAAGTTTCTTGTCAAGTTTAGTGCTTTAAGTGAAAAAATACCCTGCAACAAATCGAGCTCATCTGACCAGAGTTCGTTGTGCACAAATGACAAAGCATCCATTCACATCTGTGTTTTAAGTTTAAGATCGCAGCACTTCCTTAATTCCCAGAAATACCTTGCTCTACAAGATCAAATGAGGAAATGAGCATGGAAGAGCATGACTACCCTCTTAAACAGAAAGGATATGCCCAACCTGTGCCACACATTGTGGAAAACATTAACATTTTTTCTTTTACGATGACTACATATTGTTTTATTTTAAGCTAGTCTGTGGCTTCTTGCTCTGAATGTCTCTACAGCACAAGTACTATGTAGCTCTATGAGTATGTATGGATGGACCCAAAAGCAAAGGTTTTGAAAGTACAGATGAAAACAGCTGTATTTGGATTGAATACAGCAGCAGTTTGCTGAAATATATCCTAAAATAAATAAAATCAAGCAGTTTTTAGAACCCAAAGTTGTATCTCTGCTCAAAAACTTTGCTTTCCTTTGTCCACCAAATCTTCATGAACCCACTGACCTTTTACTCTGCCTCAGGAGTCTCTTGTATGGAACTATGTTTGAACAATGGTAGCAAATAGTGAAGTAAACTCTTTAATGTTTTTCGAGCAAACTGTTAATTATAACTGCAGTATACCTGCAGTAGGAGAGTTAAAGCCATATTTCTATAGTGTACTCATCTGACAAAAAGTGGAGAAACAAGAAAAACATGTGAATGCATTACATTTAATCCCACCAAAAAGTCAAGCTAGTGCATTGGTGGTTTTTGTATACAAAGTACAGAGTCTTGCAAAAGTATGCATACTCCTTGAACATGTACACACTTTGTCCCAGAGCAACTACAAACTTATGTGTTTTTATTAGGATTCTTTGAGACAGATCAACACATTGCAGGGCATAATTATAAAGATACATGGTTTCAATTTATTTTACAAATCAAAACCCAAAAACGTGTGGCATGCATTTATAATGGGCACCCATGAGTCAGGAACAACCTTTTGCTATGATCATAGGTGCAAGTCTTTTGGTTCATGTTTCCACCAGTTTTTCACCCCTAGAGAGTGACATTTTTGACTATTCTTCTTTGCAAAATAGCTCAAGCTCAGTCAAACTGAATTCTAAAGTATCCATGAACATCAAATTCCATCTATTGCCTCAGATCATTAATTGGATTAATGTTTAGCCCAATCTACCACATTCCAACTTTCAATTGTAGCTCTGGTTGTATTTTTAGGGCTTTTGTCCAACTGTAAAACGGACTTCTGCCCCAGTCTCAAAGCTTTTGCTGCTCTAACAGGTTTTCTTCCGGGACTGCCTTGCATGAAACACGATCCATCTTCCCATCAACTCTGACCAGCTTCCATGTCCCTGCTGAAGGAAAACATCTTCACAAAACATTGATAACACCTCCTTGTTTCATGGTGGGGGCAGCGTGTTCCAGGTCTTAGAATTCCTACACATTTAGCATTTTACATGTATTTTAGAAAGTTTAATTTTGGTCTCATCTGACCAGAACACTTTGCCACTGGCAATGTTGCAGACAAACAAGAGATAGAAAGTGTTCTGGTCAGATGAGAGGAACTCTGCAGAGCAGAGTTCCTGAGGTTTTCTTTCAGCAATACAACAATCTTGTCACTCTAGCTCCTGCTTTCTTTCTTTCCCTAGCTGTCACCTTAGATGGATGGCCATTTCTTGGTAGGCTTGCAGTTATATTTATGTTTCTTTTTGTATATCAAAACTTCATTATGAAAGAGACCAATCATGTTTTGATATAAAAATCCTTTTTATTATACCTCAGACTATTATTTGTGTTTTGTAAACAAGTCTTACTTTTTTACTTATCTGTTAGTTCCGCCACTGTAATGTGACTGAGAATCATGGGTAGAATTATGTAGGTAAGTATGTTAAAGTGACATATACCTGTGTGATAGTCACATTGCAATTTCTGCAGAAGAGCCTTGCAACAGTAAGAGCAATGTGACTTCACCTGCTGAAGGTTACAAAGTCAGTTACTGTACACAAACCTTAAGTCCCAAGAGATGCTTCAAAACCTATTACCACCTCAGGTTGTTTAAACAGATGCAAAACAAACGGAAAGCACTGCCAAAAACTGTAAAATAAATAATCAACATGTGACTCTTAATTTTTGAAATAAAACAAAACATTTCTATAAAACATTAACCTAAATGAATGGTGTGAATGATATCATTCAAGCACTGGTGAAAATGTTTGCAAATATCTATTTGCAAAATGTGGAGGATGGATGATTTTAGCCTATTACCAAACATGCCAATCTCAGTGGCAAATGGACAGTTCCAGAACCAGCCTGTGCAGACTATTCATAGCACCCTCACAATGACTGGACTGTAGAGGGGGCTTCGGCATGCCTGTTAATCGACATGCGCGGTCACCATCAAAACCAATTCTGTCACCAAATGTAAAGTCCTACTGCCCTCCAAATCCCTCCCAATTATAAAAGGTCCTTGAGTTGCTGTTTTGCCCCTTCTCTAGCTCCTGTCTGATTACTGAGTGTGGGGTGAGCTGTGCAGGCAATCAGCCACAAAGCTCAGAGCACCAATAGGACAGGGGAAAAAATCAAATCCAAAACAGTGCAAAAAATAAACTAAAGGGAAACTACAGGGCTGCAATTACAGGCCGTCCAGCCAGGCCTTTGCTCCAGCACTCAAGAGCTGCCGTGATTTCCGACAGAAAAGGTTATTAGTTTTTATTGGAGGAAATAGATGCTGGGTGGCTTTAAATGGCACAGTAATGCGGGGAGATGGGGGTGGTTGGAGGCGGGGGCTCCTGACCTGGGTCTCCCAAGAGTCCCATTGCACTGCCACAGAGACACACATAAGCCATCACACAGCCTGTCTCCTTTCCCCGGTCCCCATGCCCTACAGGTCCTGCTTGAACCCCAGGGTAGAACATTGCTCTCTAACCTTGATCTCCTTCTGGACAGCCACTTCTTTTTTATCATTAGACATATGGATCTAAATCAGGAAATGGTTGAAGCTCGTTGTTAAAAATATTTTTTTGCACACTATGTAAAATCAAAAATGGTTTGTTTTGAAATTTTCTTTGTGTTTATAGACTCTGTCAGACGGATCATGAACACCTGCTTCTAGCAGGAGCAGAGCATGTGAAAACAGTGTTTGTCACCGTGGCGGCCCTGAGTTTGCTCGGCCCGGCGTAATGACCGCCAGCGGATTTCTTGTCACGAGCGCGCGAGCCTGTGACTCCATAGGCGCGCAGCCATGTTTGCCTTTGTGCATGACTGCCGGTGTGTGTACTCTGCTGTGTGTGACGTTATTTCAGAGCATGTAAGCTATGATGTGTTCATGTTAGATAAAGTGGTCTCCAGAAGCTCTGGTGTTTGTTCAGTGACAGATGTTTTGCGTCAGCCAGAGGAAATATACAGAAGCAGCTGACTGGTCTCGTGGTTAATTTAAGCCCATGATGCAACAGTTCTGTCTCAGCTTTAATTGCGAGCCTGTGTTTCAAAATATGTCAAGGCGTGTCAAAGCAGATAATATGGTAATGCCGTCTTTTGTGAGTGCTCACATGCATGTTTGTCTTCATTGTGCTTGCAGTCCATGCTCCTACTCTAATCTGTATTCAGTGCAGGTGGGCTGCAACGCGGACCCACAGCTCAGTAACTAATGGAGGGGCTGATGGGGGCCTGATGACGACCACAGGGCCATTTGTACACATACACACAGAGTGCACATATACAAACACAAACACTATTTCCAGCCGCAGCTGCTCCCATCACGCAGCTAGTGGCCAAGCAAGTTAATTACATTGACCATTTAATACTGGCATTTTCTTTCCTTTGGAGCATGGGGGATGCAATTTGATCAATTTTATCATCTTTCTGAGTAAGTGAGTAACAATTGCAGTGCAAGGCATTACCCTTTTCCTATGTTGATTACCCTGCTTCTATTTCTTAGCTTTTTGGTTTTTCTTAAATTGCCTCTGCTGCAAACTTTTGAAGCGAACCAATAAGTTGATTGCCAGGATGTGTAAGGGAATTAGAAAATTAATGTCACTCTGGGGTCACTGCATCAGGGAGGCAACATACATTTGCACCAAGTGTTTCAAAATGTTAGAGGGCTAATGAAAAGAGTTCTTTGTGTTTCTTGCACAACTTTTGGAAAAGCTGCAGACTCAAATAAATTTGTTGTACAGTATACAGTATATAAAGGCTTAAAATAAATTCTGATTTTGTTGGTGAAGCACAATCTTACTCTGAAAATTTTAGAAAAATCCAACCTTTAACTTGAATACATTAACTTGATGCTGAAACAAAATTCCATGTGAAGCAATACTTGTTTTTAAGAAAATCCCTGGTTACAGAATCGATGATAACCTGGCTAACAACGCAAGTTAGTCTTCTCTATAGTGATCTTTGACGATATTTCTAACAATCGCATCTAGATCATCCAGAGTTCCAGGCCTTCTTTTAGATGTTCTTCTCTTTAGCTCTCCTCACAGGTTATCAGAGGTGGATAGTAACTAGTTACATTTACTCAGTTACATTTAATTAAGTGTTTGAAAACAATGTACTTCTCTGTTGAGCCTGTTATGCCATTTGGAGGTCAAGTGAACATACAGTTAACAGTAGATAGTCACTGTAAGTACTGTGCACTGTTCTAACATGTATCCACAACCTACTGTACGCATTGGTTTCAAAGATCTTATATTGTGGAAACCTGAGATTTGGAAATGCTGGTTTGTAATAATATGATTTGTTTTTATAAATTTTATTTTATTATTTTGTGTACCAGAACCTGTACATAATTGCGTATTTTGTCTGTATGATTTGCATCTTTTTTACAAATTATATCAGATTAAAAATATTACTCAAGTACTTCGATAGACTTTTAACAAAATACTTTTTTACTCTATACAATTTTTGGCTACTCTACGCCACCTCTGCAGGTTATCTATGGGATTTAGGATGGGGGTATGAGATCTGCGTTCAAGATTGTTGATTATTTTTGTCTATTGAACCAATCTGTGTTGATTTGGCCACAATATCCGGATCATAATCCTGCTAAAATACCCACTGACAAGCCTTGTTTACAGTATTGATAAAGTACAGATGTTTAATTAAAATCAGGTATTATAAGGGGCAACATAATAACATTTCCAGGGCCTTTGGAAAATTAACATGCCCACAACATCACAGATTTTGTCAAAAACAATTATTTCATAACAAGGGATTTCTTCTCCCATGAATAAATATATTGAAATAAAGGCTGAGTTTGTGTAAAAGTTTCAGTGTGAGATGCAATGAAATATTAATTAATTTAAAGGATTTGTACATATCTTTACAGAAAACCCCAAAATTTGGAAGCATCTATAACTTTTCCAGGTATAAAACAAAAACTTGATGTACTTTCTTTAAACTGTGCCATGTTGGGTCTTTTTCTCTGGGCCTTCCTGCACCAAAGACATAGGCATCCATCCTTTCATTGGCAGATGTGAACATCAGCAATAATTCTGACCGGTTCTATATCCCGTTTGACTCTAAAGAAAATACAAGAATCCTTTTGGTGTGGAATTTATGTGAACCATCAAATTTGGGGCAAAAACAAAACAATGACCTCCTGCAGTGGAACAAAACACCCTCAGAAATGGCAAAATCTACTCATGGATGGCTTGACTGGCCCGAATGTTTGACCTATTCTCTAAACTCTCCAGATTGCAGGCTTCAATCATCAATCATGAGTCAGACATGCTGAGGTGGGGCAAGGAGTAAACCTCTTAATTGTAGACATTAACAGTTAGTATTTATTTGAAAACATACATGAAGAATGTAGAATGAACATAATTAAAAACTCAAGGTTGCTGAAAAATTCTCTGCAATGTATCTCGTAATTTGTTTTCATTTTAAGCA
This sequence comes from Crenichthys baileyi, assembly GCA_036173005.1. Taxonomy (NCBI): domain Eukaryota; kingdom Metazoa; phylum Chordata; class Actinopteri; order Cyprinodontiformes; family Goodeidae; genus Crenichthys; species Crenichthys baileyi. The sequence continues at coordinate 47,782 of JAHHUM010002493.1, forward strand.
CACTGACCATGGACATCTCCTGTAGGCAGCTTTAAAACATTTTCCCATTTTCTTTTTTTTCCCTCTCCTCTAGACTTTCCTCTCTCCGCTGAGTTTGGGCCAAAGAGCTGACAGCCAGTGACCTAGGAGTCTCCAGGGTTCCCGGAGAGAAAGGTAATGGGCCCAACCCCGGAACGCACTCTCACTCTTTGCACACACAGGGCTGCCGGCAGCTTTGATCCGGCAGCCCCCACTTCGGTCTCCTGACGCCTGGTAAGGAAATTCATAGGAACAACTGGAAGAGGCCTGTGTTTATTCAGCCCCTTTAATGAGGAGGGAGATGGATTATCGGGGGCCTAAATCTCCCCCCAAAAAAACACAGGGAAAGAAAACTACTGCTCATTCCAGATGTTGCTCCACCAGCAGTCACTCCAAAAGAATCCAGGAGAGCAAGAGAGAGAGAGAGAGAGAAAGAGACAGAGGGATGGTTTTATTATGCAAGATGGGGAGACTAGTGGTCAGCAGGAGAATCTCTTCATGTTTTCTCTGTCTGGCCAGATGTGGGAGCTGGCAAAGCATCTGTTTGTGAACACAGAGGAGCCACCCAGGGGCAACAGGGAAAGCTCTGAGAAGGAGTATGCAGTTTTTCTTTTCTTTTTTATATTTCTTTAAAGCACCATGTTTAATAGGTAACCATATAGGTAAGCAGAGCTTGTAGGCATACTTTTACTAAAAAAATTTGTGCCGTGTTAAAGAGAAAAAGAAGCCATTTCCTGAGCCTGTCACATGATTCCTAATGTGTTATTTTTTCAATTTTTACACAGGGCTTCTTTGTAATCATTACTAATGCAGTAAAGCAAGTGACGTAGAATCTGACGTATGATGCCTCTCTGCTCCAAGAATGGAAACAGAAGCCTGATCCACTTTTAAAGCAGCACAAAGACTGCAGGTTGTGGAAAGACATAGGTGCATCATTCAGTATTGGTGACACCATTTTACCTAGACACACTAAGAACAGCTGCACTGCGCATCAGGCTCTTGACCCTTTGGCAGAGGGGCTGACAAGATCAATAGGTCTCTCTATTGTCAAATCATTTAGGAGCGGATTATAGGTCAGACACTGGTCAAAGATCCTCACAAACACAGGCCAAAAGGTCAGTCTGTGCAGCATATTTACATGTTCCAAAAATCAGGTCTGGTTAATGGTAGCACCTGTAGTGAGTTTAAAAAGTAGATGTACAGCCTGGTTTGAGTCTATTTACACATCCCCCTCTTCAGGTCAGTTTTCATACTAAAACATTTGCCCAACAAGGAGACTACTGTCAGGACTGTCTGGTAAACTGCACAGATCTCCAGCAGGTTCAAGGCCATGGACTGCGACAGTGTGGAGAAGGGGTCTCTCTGCAATGTGTATGTGTGTGTATAGAGGGAGGGGGGGCTTGTGATAGGTCAAGTTCACACACTGGAGAAATCAAACAACATATACAATGTCTTCTACGCAAATATAAGATTAAACTTTATTTATTTGGTGGTGTTTTTAATAGTTGTTCTATTTAGAAGGAATATTTGGTTTGTCATTTATTTTTAACAACAATCTCAATGTGGTCTATTTGTACATATTTATTTATCAGCCTCACCATCAGTCCTACTGAATCAAAGTATTAGATTTTGTGTGTCAGATCTTAAAGGGAACAAAATAATTTGATCCAATTTTTTAATAAATAATAATAATAATAATTTGTCATTTCTTTATCTAAATTAAGTTTATTAATTTCTGATTTTACTTTATTTTCATTTTTCTAAGAAGCTAATTGTTTACCTTAGAGTTTGTTATTGTAAAATCTTATGGGTTTTACACTCTGTCAGTCTATATTAAGGAAATGAATTAAAAGAAATGAAAAACAATGAACTTGATTCATGTTTCGATTTCCTGACACATAAAACCATAAAAGGTTTCAATACGACTTCAGTAAATTGTTTATTAGGAGTGAATAGTTTATTAGGAGTGATACATAGCCAAGATGAAAGGGTATTTCTGTGTAAACATTTTATAAATTAGCACAAGAAACACAACATTTTTCTATAGAATACTCAAAACAAAAGCAAAATAAATTTCCCACAAAAACTACAAGAAGTCTTCTGATTCTAGTATCTAGAAATTGTCTGTTTTTGGTGATTTTGTAATATTTTCAGCTGCTTTAAAAGGTTTCATCTCACTGACGCTATATTTTAATTTCCACAGACTGGTAGATCAGATATATTTGAGACATGGTTTAACTTAAATAAAAATATTTAGGACCAGATACATGGTTGTCTGCACTAAAGAAAACATTCAGAAATTTTTACATTATTTTTATTTAAGCAGTTGGATTTTTTTTTAGCTCTGCATTAGATCATTATTCTGGCATAGAAATCACATTCTTTTCTTCTCTTAACTGATTTCAGGACACCTGCATCTATGTGATTGCACCCAATGCAAATTATTGCAAAACAAAAAGAGACTCACCACCATCTCCAGGACGTCCTGTAAACTACTGCCACCACAGGATGCAGAAGGTATGGTACATTAAAAATCATGTAAGATGCTTGCTCTTTGTTCACCTAATCACTGTTCATAAGCAACATATGATGTCTTTTTATTATTTGTGCATTGAGTTTTAAAATAATTGCTCTCAGAGATAAATGCATTTTTTTAAGAAGGCATGTCATGCTGTGATGTCATTTCTCTTGTCAAACGGTAAAAACCAAAAAAAATTACAACAATGCTATAAAACCCATTTTTATGAGGCAATTAATGCACTATTTTTTTAATTATTACAGAAGTGCAAGAGAGGAGAGAGAAATCTGTGTTTTGCTCACAAGCAACCATGTAAAAAAAAACAGAACTCAATAAGTTGTTGACATACAAACAGTTGTGTGCATGAAATATGACAACAGGCGCACAAAAAGGCAGCAGAAATTATAATACCAAAATTAAAATATGTTAAACAAACTTTTTAAATAATTTTGCAAAAAAAAATTGCAGATTTGTTTTCAAAATTAATTTCATTATTCAGAAGTTATGTTCTGAATCCTGTGAACTAATCCCAGATAGTTTTTTAGTTATTATTTCTGCTCGTCCTTGTTGAAGCTATTTATGCCTCCATGCTGCACACAGACTACATATTAGTTTATATTTTTTCCAGCAGGTCCCTACAGGTTTTGCTCTGTTGCTCTGTCTACCACATGTAGTTACATCTGAAAGTCTTCTCTTGACTTTCACATCTCCTCTAATTTTAATGGCATTACAGAGAGTGGAAACTTCGTGGTGAAAGAGTTGCAGTATAGTTTTTTAGCTTTTCTCGATGTTGTAAGCATTAAACCATATGTTCATTATTAGATTTGGAACGAGTTGTAAAAAGGAGTGTGTGCTTACTGAAGGTTGCCACAAGGTGCAAAGAGTTAAAGAAACTGAATAAATAAATGATATTCAGCTGGTCTAATAACTTAAAGGTAATTGAATAGGATGCTAAAGCTCCTGAATGTCAGGTACTGGGAGCAATATACTTACCTTTGGTCAATTTTTTTCAAACATTATATGAAAATCTATGATTTGACCTATTTTGGCCTTATGTAAAATAACTTTTGAGCTGTAAAAAATATTGCCTTTTCTCTTTTAAACTTAATCAGTGATCATTTTCGAAAAAAAAAAAAAAACTCAAAAGGAAAGTTTTTGTTGGCTAAATTTAATTGGTATTAATATTACATTTATATTTAATTAAAAATGTTCATTCAGGGTGATAAAGGATTTAGGGTGAGATAAAAAATGTAAAATATAGATAGGGTTTTATACAGTTTGGATGGATTAGTTAAAGTACTCATCAAAGCATCACTCATGATTTAAACTCCAATTCCTTAGCTGTTATGTTGCTTCAGTCAAATCAGAAGATCTTGTTTCTGAAGTGTGCCTAAAGAAACAAATTTTCCACAGAGAAAAATATTTCCATTGATAAAAGAAATGTAAAGGAACCACTTACCCACTCTGAAACAACAGAAAGGTGTCTTCATAGTCCTGTAAAAAACAAGAGATGCATTTCACTGCCCACAGTCTTCAGCAGTTCATGAATTAATCTGTTAAAAAAAAGATCTTGGATAAGCTGAAGTAAGTCATTGTTCTTGTTGTTCCTTTTATTTTATTCTAATTGCAATCCACAACCTTTTGCCAACATCCTTCTGCCCCACGGCTCTGCTAAGCTTGCAACAAGAGCTTATAAATAAATGGATAAAACCTGAATAATTTGCGATAGCACAGGCAGCCATTATATTGGTATTTTGCACTTACTTTTGCCTTCAGGTTCTGTACTCTTTTTTTAGAGACTTATTACAAATTGAGGTTGATAAAAGGACACTCTACAAACACATTATGCAAAAAAATACATAAAAGCTATGTAAAAATATATTCTTTGTCAGAAAAACTCTAAATGTAAATCAAAAACTGTTCGTCTTTCATACACCGTCGGCATTCACATTATTTAGACCACTTTATTGCAGCACTTCAGACAGTCCAACGCATTGTCCCTTACTTGTTCAAAATGTACTTTTCCTTTTTTAAATGATCCTCCTGAAACATCTCACAAGAATACAATGTGATCTGCAACAGTCTGTATATAGTGAATTTGTAACATGCTTTGACATCCTTTTCTATTTCCATTTTATATTATTGCATGATACCCATGCAGTTCAGTTTAATTCAATTTATTTACAGTTGAAACAAGGTAATTACAAGTATTATATAAAAAGACAAATAACACTTTTTTGCTCACTGCCTGACATTAAATGAGACTAAAATGTTCCCGTTTTAGGTAGGATTATCAAACCTATTTCTATTTGCCAACCTGTGGATGTAAATCAAGGCACACTTCAAATACACTGCTTCCTTGTGGGAAAATCAAAAGAAATCACCCAAGGAAGAGAACTGTGGACCTCCACAAGTCTGGTTTATCTTTGGGTACAGTTTCCAGATGCCAGCCGATGCGTAGTTTCATTTATTTGGTTATAATCTTTATTTATACAGGTTGTCTCACTGAGATCCAAGATCTGATTTGCAAGAGAGATCTATAATTCATCTGTCCAAGTAAGTATAAACACCATGGGAATGACCAGCCATCACACCAATCAGTAAGAAAACAAGTTTTGTGTCCTAAAAATGAACATGCTTTGGTGTGAAAGGTGCAAATCAACCTCCGAACATAAATAAAAAACTTGTGAAGATGCTGGCTGAAGCTGGCAAGAGACTGAAGCTGGCAAGAGACAGGTAAGCATACCCAAAATGTTTGACAGAAGCTATACAATTTAAAGGCAACCAACCATTAAGGAAGTCTTTTTAACCTTTGGTAAATGGAAAAAGTAATAGACATATCTCTCCAACATTTTGTCTTTTATTAATCTGGCATTTAGCAAATAGAACTAATTTTAGTAATGCTATCTGACCTAAAACAGTACAAGTTTCCAAGTAGTCTGATTCCACTCAGAAAATCACAACTGTTTATGGAACATGTGGCTCATTGGAAGTATAACAATATCAGCATAACTTTATAAAGAAGTAGTAAGGCCACTACTCATGTAACTTTGTCTTGGTCGTGCACCATACAGTACCTGCTTTTTAAATTCTTTTAGCCTACTTCATGTTGTCAGACTGGTTCTATTCAAATACATTTTTGTATTTTTGTTACTAGGCCTGTTTGGCTACAGAGAAATAGAAGTCAGCGTGCCAAAAAATGTTTATACTTGATTTAACGGAGGAGGGATTAAAGATTCACATTTTAAATTATATTGAAACAGCTATGGTGTTTACTCCTGATAGTAACTGAGACATGCATTTCTCAAAAGATAATAAAACAAGGTAAAAAGATTTTTAAATTTGAAATAGGTACTTCGTTATTAATGTGTAAGTTGTTTAAATATAATTTAAACATGTACAGTATCCTTTTAGGTGATAACATTAGTACGTTTCTTCAGTGTTATAAATGATGTAACATCTCCATATCTACCTGCGCAGCATAATGAGACAATACCAATCAATCTCTAACCCCTGCACCTAAACAAGGTAAAGGCATCAATTCCCCCGACTTCAGGTCAGTAAGTAAGCTTGCTATTTTGGATGGCTGCTGTCGATTGTGTATGTACTTTAATAAGCAGTCTGCAGGTCAGGCAGATTTATAGGCCCATAGTGGGGTGGAGGGATCAGACTCCCCTGGCCTCCAGTTTCCCTCTGTGCCATTACGCCAGAGTGAGATATAGTGGGATATTGATCCCAATGCCACTTCATTTCGCTATAACTATTACACAATATTCTCCCAGGCTGCGCGTGTCTCCTGATTTATGCTGCCTTGCTATTTACATTACCAGTAAGTGTTTTTCTATACCAAGTGAGGAGGGTCGTTCAGCCACACAAATGAACATGTGAACATTCACATTCTATGCCATGCCTGCCTTCCTTTTGCTCTCTGTTATGCACTTTCCCAGTAGTGAGGGTCTCTTAACACAGCACTGCCTCCTGAGTGAGTAATGGATGATGCAAAAATAAATATTTGAAGAATGTATCCCAAGTCAAGCCCTCATTACTGCACCACAATTGACCTTGAGGCAATGTTATCTTCTACATTATGTCTTATTTAAAATACCTGCCTCATTACCTCCACTCATTAGAATGCTGTTACATTCTGGAATATGTTCTAAATCATTGTAGAGTATTTATTTAATCTCAATGGTCAGTAGCAAAAACAGAAAAATCAAAATAGAAATTATTGCTACATACATTGTGTGCTCAGATAAAGAATCTTAAACGGTAATATCACACAGTAGTATCACATTATAGAGCATTACCCATCACACTGAGTGCAGCCCTCAAAGCTAGACCAGCAAAAAATTTCAGTTGAAACACATTCTACCACTCGCTCTGCCCTGATACAAATTTAATTAAGTGCTTCAATTCTGCAGATTATATCAAATGAAAGAAACTGTTGTCATAATTAGAACAATTAGGATAAGCAGCCCATGGCCCCTGCACGCCATCACCAGCTGCACACTCCAGATCTGGGTCTTTGCCAAAAGTACCTTCCCTCGCAGTGCCAAGCTGGTGCTGCGTTTGTTTATACACAGAGAACAGCTGTGTCAGTAGGTATGAATGGGAAGAAAGGCTGGGGGAAAGACCCTGTGTGGAGCTGACATTCCCACATGGAGCCCCCACAGGTGGCACTGTCCCTTAGATACTGTCACTGCAACATCATGCCTCCAGGAAAAAAACAAACAAAAGGATTAATGACCCTTAATTGCTTTGGAGCTGTTAAAAATCAGATGAGTGCCACATAAGCTGGAGTATGTAAATCAAATCCCTGCCCCTCCTTGTCCCTCCTCCCAGTCGGGCCTCGTCAGCTCTCTCCCCCTGGCACAATCAAGCCTTTTTCTTACAAGGGGGCAGGGCAGCTGAGCGGGCTCACTGCCAAGTGAGAGGAGCTGGCAAGCGTGGTAATGTGGAGACACTTGTTGCTACACTGCTCGCCTGTTACGCCAGCACATGGCAAAAATTAGGTGGCTGAGGACCGTGTGTGGGGAGAACAGATGGGCACTCCGTAGCTTCCGTAGCAGTTGAAAGAACACGTGCTTCCCTCTTAGCGCTCAAAGCTGGCAGAGACCGTGTGCACGTCCCGTTCATTAAGAAGCCCATTCATATGCAACATTAAGTGTGATTGTACGCAAATGCCCCATCAGTAATGGCAGGGGGGTGGTTGTTTGCACAGTTTGAATGTGTGCTTATGTGTCTTTGATTGTGGCAGTTTGCATGGTGACTGCTTGAAAGGCATTGTAGATTTAACAGATTAGTAAAATAAACCCTAAATAACATTACAGTTTTTTACAATATACAGAAACTATTCTATCTTACAACTTTTTGGCTAATGCAGATGCAAGGTTTTTTCAGTTTATTTGATAAAATTTAACATAAAGAAAAATTGATTCAATGCTGAAAATATTTTGGAAATAATTTTACTAATTAAATAAAGAAAATACAGAATTTAATGATATGTCGCAGACAGACATCTGAAGTCTGTGACCAAGTGAGGAGTGAATAATGTCTCCCTGCTTCCCTTGTGTCCCACTGCTCCCACCAGCTATTAACATCAAGCCTTAATGCATTTCTAGTACCTTGCTACATGTAGTTTCGTTTGATTTAAAGACAACAACAAACCTGTCCCATTTTCCGAGTGACATTATTGATATACTGTCACTTCATATTGCAGGTAACAGCTAATGGTTATTTTATGATGCATGTGTCAGATCTGATTTGTGCATTTTTCCTCCTCAGACAAACTACTGTTTGATTTAATTTGAGCTTAATGATTGACCCAAGATCACTGTCATAATTTTATGAGGAAAACCTTTATTCTGCAGAGATGTTAGCAAATATTGACCTTTTACAAACCTATCCTGCCAGGAATAACAGCATAGAATCTGTATTTGATTATATCCATTCATTACCTGGGTTATAGAAGTGGCATACAATACCTTACAAAGGTATTCATACCCCTTGATTTTTTTCACATTTTGTGACTTTACAGATATTTCGGTTTTATGTCATGAACCACCGTAAAGTTGCACCTTACTGTGAAGCAGAAGGTAAAACTTACATGGTTTTTTCACAGATAAAGATCTGAAAGTTCTGTATGCAGATGCATTTAGCCCCCTAGAACAATACTTTGTAGAACCACCTTTCATTGCAGTTATTGTTGCAAATGTTTTGGGTACGTATCTACCAACTTTGAATATCTACAGACTGAAATGTTTAATTCATCTTTGTAGAATAATGAGTAATGCTCTGTCAGATAAATATGGACAATGAATACTTTTTAAGGCGTGGCAAAGATTCTGAATTGGATTTAGATCTAGACTTTGATAAGGCCATTCTAATACAATACTATGCCTTGATCTATACCATGCCATTGCAGATGTGGCTGTATATTTAGGGCTGTTTTTCAGTTGAAAGGTGAACCTTTTAATCCAGTCTCTTGCAAACCCTAACAAGTTTTCTTCAGTGATTGTAGCTCCATCTATCTCCCCACATACTCTGACCAGCTTCCCTGTCTCTGCTGAAGAAATCCCTCCCCACAGCATAATGCTGTCACCACTTTGGAGATGATGTGCTCATAATGATGCACAGCGTTAGTTTTCCCCCACATTTTACGTTTTGCATGGAGACCAAATATTTCTTTATTTTTTCTTCTTCATCTGACCAGAGCACCTTCCTTCATGTTTGCTGTTTTGCCAACATGTTGGAAAACTTTAAACAGGACATTGTCTGGCTTTCTTTAACAGTTTTCTTTAAACCAGATTTGAAGAGTGCATGACCAAAAGTTATCATGTTAACACATTGTCCCACCTGATCACTGAATCTCTGCTGTTCCTCCAATCTTACCATGAGCCTCTTGGCTGGTTATTCCATTAAACATCTGCTTGCACCTGTCATATAGATGGACAGTCAACTCTTGATAGATTTGCAGTTGTGCCATGCGTCTTCTATTTTCAGACACTGGACTGAACAGTGCTCTGTCAGATGTTCTAAGGTTGATATATATTTAAACTGGCCCTGCTTTAAACTTCTCCTAAACTTTCTCCCTGACCTGTCTGCTGTGTTACTTGGCACAATAGTTCAATAGTGTCATAATTTCTAAAACATAAATTAGACATTATGGTTAAACAGTTACCCAGTGATTGAGTAGTCTTTTCACCAAAACACTTTCTTACTTCTACATGAGTGTTTCTGTGAATGACTAGTTTTTGCCTCTACTTGAGTAAAGTTATTTTAAAGTAATGCTACCATTACTTGAGTACAATGTTGGAGGGCTACTCTACCCACCTCTGCTATGAGGCAAAAAAAGGTTTGTAGGTCAGCAAGTTGGTTGGTGCACCAAGGAACAGGTGTTTAGATTTATTCTTGTGGTACTTTTTATAAAATTGAAGGAAACTAAATAAAATATATGAAATCTCTTTCAAGCTAATCATATATCATTGAAACATATACTGTGTTAGTATTTCATTTCAGTGTCTAAAACAGATCCTAGCTTCTCTTCTTTACTATTTACTCCAGTGTTTTCCCTATGTAACCTTGCATTTCTTGTTGTGGATTACCCCCCATACTAGCATAAACAAAGACTCCATCAGGGTGTGTTTACGTGTCGGTCTACGCACTGTGTGAAGAGGAAACTTGCCTCCCACTTATGTCCAGATATTTTAGAGGACCCCAACTTGTTAGGTATTATTCAGAACACGTGCTCAGAGAGCAGCCTGTTTCACTGGCTTACTTTGTATACCCAGTGGTTTCCTGGTTGTCGACCTCTATGTTTCCCCACTTGAGTCATCAGTGTCATTTGAAATCAATTTAACAATTGTGCCTGAGACTGATTTAAGTATGCAAATGCTCGCATGAGGTGAAAAGGAGTAAGCATTAAGAAGACCGGAGTAGGCCAAAAAAAAGAGGACCTGCTGTGCGCTACTCTGACATTAAAAAGCAACAAGCCATCAAGTGTTGTTCTGCAAACAAGATAATAAAAAACTGATTTTGACTAAACACGTTAACAGGCTACTAACCTGCACAAAGACAGTGTTTGAGGAGGAAAAAAGGAAATAAAACACCACACCAAGACAAGGAAGACTAGGTCAGAGAGAGGTCAGGAATAAAGGGGGGGGGGGCAAAAAAGAGGAAACAAATGAATAAATTCATGGGCCACATCATGAAAAGAAAGATGGAGGGGAGCGGAGCGGAGCAGAAAAGGGGCTCGGAGTCATCAGCAAAAGATTTTTATTGCCCGGACAGTGGAGGCACACACAAAAGCACAGGGAAGATTCAATTAAGTATCATATGCAGTGACCTTATTGCCATGGTTACAGGACGGTGGAAAATATTAATCAGGCCTGTGCTTACAACAAGGAGAAATGGGATGGTGGAAGGAGACAAATGACAGCAGTGAGGCAGACAGAGGGAGAGGGAGTAATGGCACAACCTCTGTGTGTTTGATTTGATGCGTTTTAATGAGTGAACTTGCAAAAGTTTATAACTGTCCCTTGCGAGCTTTGAACATCTGCATGCTGACACTGAAGATGCCACTTTTGACAACAGATTCTTTCTCTTTTGTTATAAATACATTTCAAAATGCTGCTGCTTCCATCAGCACTCACCCTGCTCACATTTACACAAAGACGAGTCAAACATGTGAAATGAACTCAATTCCGAACTCATTTCATACCGGGGGGGTTAACTCGCTTTTCAGCTCACAAAGATTCATTTTAGTTCCCTCCCTGTTTTTCAAGTTGAATTTCATGTGCCACAATTTCTGTTGACGCTTCCTTGGCAAGGAAATAAAACAATCCCTGCACATCTACAATCCATCACACGCTCATGAATCCATTAATAACCCAACTTGCAAATGTTTGCCACATGAAAATGAAATGTTTTCATCCATCACTGTGCTTTTTTTCCTGTGTAAGGGTACACTTACACATGATTCTAAATAAATCCTCTAAAAAAAACAACGCTGGCATACTGTTACAGATGCACGCAAAAATTACGCCGATCATTTTCAATCATATTCCATTATGATGTTTCTCTCAGTCACATTTTTCTGCACACTGCAGAAGGGGAAAGTTGAAGATTGTTCTGTTTGATGAAGCTGTAGTGTGTTTGCTCGCTGTCTGCAGGGACTGTCTTGAAAACAATCTATCTGAAATTCCCCCCGCTGAGCAAAATGTTAAATAAACAAAGACGGGGATAAACAAAATCCTTCCATTTCAATGTCACTGAGAAGAAAGCCAACATTTTCACGCTGCAGCAGTGAACAGAAGGTGGCAACCATAACGAGATCTACGTTTAAACTTTGGACACAAAGAAATTACAATTTTTCCTAAAACAATAATTAAAATGTGGTGCCTATCAAGCTACCATGAATGTGGTGGCCTCTAACATGATGCAGTAAATTCACACTATTTTGTTGCCTTTACACCTTTAAAAGATGTGTAAAAAAATAGATACATGCCACAGACACTGACCTCCATAACAATTCCTATAATGTACTTTTGTTTGCCTTTTTGTTACAATTTTTAATATTAAAGTCAAGATTTAATCATCTATAATTTGCCGTTTTCCTATCGTATAGATATCAATTGATAAAAAGGCCTATAGGAACTGCTCAAAACGAGAAAGACAAGAAAAGTAAGTCAGCTGTGTGTGCATAAGTCTTCATAAGTCAGGAAAATGAATGAATTAGCTTATGGACCATGCCAGCCCTTATACACGTTCAGAGCAAAGCTAAACGAGGACTTATGTTTGTCTTATCATGACTCACAGTGATTAGGATATTAAGGGAGGTAAAACAAAATTCCAAAGCCTACTACAAGAGCTCAAAACTGCTGCATAAAGTGGCATCCTGAGAGAGTACATTTTCTAGAACAACAATCTGTTTTAGTGCTTTTGTACACACCGTTGCCAGAGGTGTCAATAATTGTGGAGGGGTGTTGTAATGATGTTTTTAAAGTTTTGTTCTATGTAACTGCTTCTTCAAACCCGCAAATAATATGGCACCTTGCCTCACATCTAAAAACACAACAAAATAAAATACATGCCATTTTGGCGCTGTACAAGCATTAATTGCAGACCTGTTTAAAACAATAACATGGACATTCATTATATGGAAATTCCTCCAGGTTTTCTATTTGGGAGCAAACACTGAATATACTGTAAGCCATCTTTAGCCTAGAGATTTTTTTTCTTTTAATGACTCCCCTGAATAATTCTTTAAGACAACATCAGTATTCACATTTTTCCAAGCAACAACCAGGGTTTCCTTTCTTCCCAATAAAATTATGGAATTAGGAGGCTCAACTCAGTGCTTTAGTTAGATCTAGTTACCACAAAATTATTGAATTAATGAACTGGTCAATCTTCCACTGTAACAAGTTACCCTTCACAGCAAACTCCAAGAGGTGTAGCTGTAAAAATAAATAAACAGAATACATAATTACCTGACCTAAAACACAATTTAATGTAATAACATTTTAGTATTTTGAGTGTTTATTCATGTCAGGTCAGATTTATTCACACCAAAATAATAATTTAGACTTGGGTTTGCATAGAAATAAGCAGGTAGGATTGCAAAACATACCACTCCTGTCATCTCTGCTGAAATGCTTGTTGAGGGGCCAATTGTGTTTTTGTGCTCTTAACAGATATTTTCCTGCCAGAGGAAATGAAGCCATCCACCTGATCTGCATCCTTCAAGCCTCAGTTAAACGTGTGTCTCAAGCGGAGGTCAACTTCCGTTTGTACTAACTTTATGTAAAGACTGGTTTAAGTGTTTTAAGCCAGCATTCCGGTTTAAGAATCTTATCTTATTTTTTATTTCTTTACATATTTTGTTTATTGATTGAAACCAAAAAGCCAGCGATTCATTTTGACCCTCTGTTACCTGCATGATCATTTCAACTCTATATTAAAACTACAATTAAGATCAGTCTGCAAAGAATTTGTTTATTCTCATGTTTCATGTTTAAAACTTGTTAAAAATGTAAATTTTCAGCGCACATTTGCAAAGTTTAAAATATTTGCACCTTTTTGATTGTTTGTATGGTATTGAAAGGGGAAAAAAAATTTTTTTTTTACTTTGACATTGGTTTTGTCCCCTCCCTAATCTAAACCTGAGCCCATAAGTTTCCTTGCCCATCCTGGCAGCAGAGCCTGCAAAGATCCTTCTGATGAGGCACAGGAGAGGGCCTGAGCGGAAAGGCCGTTAAAGGGTCTGATGTGACCATGACCACTTCCAGAAACAATTTAATTCCACAGCTTCAGCTATCTCCAGCTGATCTACTCCTCCAAGGTCATTAAATGTGCCACAGAAGGTCACATGATTAATGAGTGACAGACCCTCTGGTGCAATAACGTGTATGAATGTGCCCCATTAATTAGACAGAGGGGCCAGAGAGAATGAATGACCAGGGACAGCTTGGCCCCCTTCACAACCCTGTATTTTCCAGACACCATTTTTCATTTTCATCGGAACAAACAGACACAAATATATTCCCCAAATACCTTCTTTCCTCCCAAACCTAAGATGCGAAAAAGAGCCTATTACGTGAACAACTTCATCCCATTATTTTAAAACAACTTATAACACTACAGACTATGAAGCACATTATGAAATTTAAGGTCATCTTCGTTTAAAATATCAGGCTTTTTCACAACGTATAATGTTGACGTGGTGCTCAGAAGTGCTTCCTGCTCTGGCCCCAGGTACATCTGGGCATCAAGCATCTGAATGTTGTGTCGTTACAGCCTTTTTCCTGGACTATGATAAGTGCTGGGCATTACTGAGGGCAATCTCTAAGAGGAAATGAAACATTCAGCCGCCACAGGCTTGGTTTTATTAGAAGACAACAGGACCAGCCTCTCAGGATATACAGATCAGGAACTTTAATTGATGCTGACCGACTGTCGATGCACTACTATAGCTGGGAGAAACAAGAGTGTTTAACACTGCTCCATTGTAAACAGTATTCATTTCTCAGTCTAATCAACTTAATGCAGTTTCAATAAGTCCATTTCTTAGAGTGGCCCTGTTGATTTGAAACCCCATAGCCTTCTGTTTTATTTTCACCAGGGCCAACAAATGTAATGGCTGCTAAGTATATTGAGCAATAATATACAAATGCTCTACATCCAGTTTATGCATTTCAATTTTACCTTGAGGTCACAGCGTTATGGATAAACCTCATTGGAGTCATTAATCATAAATACATAGTTTATATGTAATAACAACCAATGGATGGAAATAGACTACAGAGAAGGTTTAAGATGAGGACTTATATGTGGTCAAGAAACACAATGACATTTTATGTAAACCATTCTCTCCAGTTTTCCCACCTCACTAATAGCAGTGTTTCACTAAAGCTGCTGCATAATCAGACAGATGTCTGCATTAAGTCACATTTTCGATCATCGCTGCCCTACAACGATGATAATAAACAGCGACATGGTAAAATACAATTATTCAGAGCAAAAACAGGAAAACAATATTCTTTGGAAAGTGGAAAAATAGGATGTTGAAAAATGTGTTAGTGAAAAGACATTTTGTTGATAGATGTCTGGTCAAAATATAGTCATCTGTGTTCATGAATATGATGGTAAAATAATTAACAAGTGGGCCGATAATAAAGATCATTTTAAAAAGTACCAATGCCACTTATATGCTAAACAGGCAACAAAAATAAAAGTCAAAAAACTTCCTGCATCTCATCAGGCACTTAGAAAACACCTTGACCCTGCTGAATAAAGCATCTCTCTCGAGATTTAACACACATCTCTCAGCACAGATCAGATGGCAGCCATGAATGTTGTTTGCCCTCTGATATAGTTTTAATATTCACACCATATCAAATATGTCCTCTTTCAATAATTGATCCTTTTATCTACTAGCAACATAACATGCTGAACTTTGGAGTGAGATTTCTATGTTTCATTAAGTGCATCTTCTTCATATTATTTGGAATAAGAAGGGGGGACCCATCTGCTTCATAAACGTGATGCACTATGACTAAGGATCTAAAACTGGCACTTGCTTAGGAACTGTAAAACTGCAAAATGATGGTTCATAATATTCAAAATCGTCATTGCATGCTTGTGGAATAAAAATCAAACAGTATTATCTATTTTTGCTTTATATTATATTAAAATAAAAATGTATAATCTTGTCTTAGAAAAATGATGCAACCATTCTTCTAGGTTAAAGCACTGTAGTTGGTAAGTTAATGAATTTGAACTCAAATATTTTGAAAAAGAAAGTCCAGCAATACAATACTTTTAGGTATCTTCTATTTTTTTTTCTTAGTGCATCTGGTGCAATGCAAACACTTCAGAAAAAAACAATTCCATTCCCTCTTTTAACCAGCAGCATCTCCTGTCATGGCATATTTTTTTAGTGCAAAAGGTTCCACAGATGCAAAGATTCTGGGGGCTGAGGGCATGGTAGAAATAGAAGATGAGATGGAAAGAAGGAGCAAGGAACAAGGAAGGAAGCCATGCTGGGAGAAAGGAAATTTTCAATGAGCAGAAGCAGAGTGGTTAGAGGACATTTCACACTAATGGCGGCCAGTCCTATTGAAACGACTCTAGCACTGCAAGATTTGAAGGTCAGGAGACAGCGGATTATATTCCAGTGGTGGCAGAGGAGGATTGGAGGAGTAAAATGGTGCCTGCCCACCACCCTGGCCTCCTCCCCTCCTGAATTATTGCAGTACAGTCAAGATGGAATCAACATAGCCCCAAACCCCTCTATCATTACTCTTACAGACAGCACACCACGAAGCGCACAGTGCCTGCACATGATCAGGAGCTATTCCATTCAAACCTATGTTGGTGAAAATGTAAACCGCAACAAACCCTGCCTGCCCAGTATAACACTTGGTTTTATTCATTAGGTACGTACCTATCTTATTGTCCTACCAAAATGGATTATATTATGCAACATTAATGGTCAATAGTAAACTAATATAAATCTTTCATGCAAAAGACGATTAGGCTGGAGAAGGAAAAACAGACGTTTTAATACTACTACCACTGCTACTACTACTACTAATAATAATAATAATAATAACAATAATAAATTATTACATTTAGCCCGTATTACAGAAGTAAAGCAAAATCATTTATATGCAAAATGTGGTGTAACAATGACACACAAGGCATGTAAAATGATTTCAACTGGGTCTAGAACATCACAAAGTCCTTATCAGATTCTTCACATTGTGTCTCTGAAATCCCATCCTTAAGGACAAATCCAACATAAAGTTCAGATCCATTTTAATAAGACAGAAAAATCTGCCTCAAAACCAGCAGTTAGTTTACTTACTTGAAGCTTCGCATTTAATCTCCTTGCGCCCCTTCCCTGGACAAAACTGATGGACATAATGGTGGATAGACTGATTCACTGAAAAATTAGGTTTTAAACATGGTTATTTGCTCATGATATCCTTCTTTTCATAGCTCTATTGCATATTTTGTCTCACAAATAAGGAAAGGTCAAATGAGAGGCCAGAAAATATTCAGTAAAAATAAAAATATAATGGAAGAAAGAAATGAATATTAATGCTCCTGTTACTAATAGGACTAAATTAATAACCACATATTAGAGCAGTGTTCTTTTAATATTGATGCCCAGATCAGTAAAAAGACAGAAAATAGTGTGTTGAACTGTTTTTACATGCATTATACTTTCTTTATGTTGAGCATAAAACCGATGTAAACAACACCAGAAAAAATATATTGAATTAACTGAATCATCTGAATAAAAAAAAACTGTCCTAAATTAATATTGAATAGAATAGTAGTACTTCTGTGTCATCCTCTACTTTATAAAGCAACATTAGAACCCCACAAGCTTATGTTTGCTACTTAATTAGCCTCAACTAGGTTGTTTTTTTTACCAATAGCAGGAATACTAACATTTTTGTCGCAAATTGTTCTTTAAGGACAGCGTGGTTTTATACAGAGTTATGAGTTTCACAAATAATTAAAAACATCTAATTTTGTCATGAGTCATGACTGTGAAAACCAAAAAACATATATATGTATATATATACATATATATATATATATATATATATATATAATGATAACTGAACAGCATCAATGGTAGTCTGGGCTACACCTTAGAAAAAGCTTGAGAGGAGTGTAGCCCAAGGCCCTAAGATTTTGGGTGCCCAGAAATTTATTTGTTTATTTATTTTTTGGTATGCTGGATGTTTTAAAAACTTTATATTTCGTAATGAAGATGAATTTGAAGGCCAAACGACTATAAGGTGTTTTCATTTGTTGGATTGTTTTGTGGAGATAACTATCATGCCCAACCTCTGACCTAACCCTGGACACCTAGCACATCAGAACCAATTGCAGCAAGCTGTAAATTTATGTTGTTGTTTTTTTTCATGCATTTCATTAACTGTGTTACACCAGTAGATACTGGCCTGATTACCATGACGCAAAATTTTGGATCATCTTTTTGTTTTGATGAAGACATTTCAAGAACAAATACAATGTTTTAATATGGAACATTTCAGAAAAAAATAGATATATACAAAAAGATAATTTCAGAAAAATTGTTTTTAATGTGGACAAAATCTTGAAGTTTGGTGTTTGTAAGGCTCCAAAACTAACTTTTGACCAGAGGCCACCATCTTCCTAAATCCGGCGCTGCTGGTATTGGAACAATAATAATTGCAGATTGTTAGAAATTATTTAAGTGACTTGTGCTTCATGTTAAAATAGCAAATCATTCTCTTGCCATAGAAATCAAAAATAAATCTAATAACAATCGTAAATTTTTACTTGACAAATAAGTTAATTATGACTATTAGAAAAAATAATATTTAAATGAAAATGTTTCTGTTAGGTAAAACGCCTTAGCAGGGGACAGAATGGAGACCCACAGTAAGGACAGACTACTGTGCTTCAAAGAAGATAACAAGCAACCAGGGTAGGCCAGTGAATCCAGTGCATGTCTGAATGGATGACCATGTTAAGCTCTTAAAGCAGGCATTAATCCAGGATTTTAGAAGCAAAGCTAAGTTTGGCACCTTATCATGCCAAGGCCCAGACCTTAGGCTGAGTTTAATCACTATGCAGAAGCACCAACAGCTTCGGTAGCAAAGGCCTCACATGACTTCCACTGGTACTGGACTGTAATGAGTGGCCCGTCAATAATATACATCATACCCAATCTTCATGGAACTTTATAGTGTTTTAAGTTCACTTCAGTGAATGTGAATGTACTTTATAACTAAAATACATTTTGAAATTTTCTCTAGCTATTCATATTCTACAATATTCTGGTATCGCCTCAGTCCCTCAAAGTTATTTTGCTCAACAAGACAGCCAGATGTTTTATTTTTAATGTGCACTGGACTCTGTTAACATAAGGCATGCTCAGAGTTTTGTCTCTGACTGAGCCAGAGTGACCCCCATGGCCGATTTCAATGCTAGCATCATTTCTCTAGATGTACCAAAGGCCAGAGCAATGCTGACACATAACAAAGCAATCTCTTCTCTGCTCAACTCAAGAAGCAAACAGACCACCTCGGATCAGCAATGATGATGAAAATATTAAGAGCTGACAGCTCCTGACCATGCATCTGCAAAACTGGCATCATCATTTAAGCCAATCAAACAAAATTGCCCATCCACCCAAAACAACACCAGTAAGTGCACCGCAACATGACTCCACATGCATGCACCCTTATACATAAAGACATGCACACGCCAATCTTAGGATGCAGCTATAAGGCATGGACTAAGGCTTAGAGGTAGAGCACAGGCTTAGAGAAGTACATGCGCTTGTTGTAGAGTTATTAGGGGCATTGCACTGACTTTTTAATGCTCCTGCACAAAGGGACTGATTTATCATCCAACGTATGAAAAGAAACCCAGGGAAGCTATGGAGAAAAGAAAGGAAATTAAATGACAGTGGTATTAAAAATAAAGGTGGGTGGGGTCAAACTAGCAATGCTGTTATCCTCATAATTTTCACAAACAAACACAGTATGTGGAGGAATACACACTGCATATCAGTTTTAATTAATGTCTCCACATTTACTCTGCTAGATGCATAGCTAATACACATGTCAAAAATAGTCTTAGACAAACGCTTGCCACTTCCTGTGTGGATTTTATAGGTGAGTTTAGAATGTGGGTCACCACTGTGTGACAGTTTTTATTGTTATTTATCTTTACAGAGTTGCACAAGTAGAGAAACATTGACAGCTATAAAACACAACTGATTTTTAATCAAATCAGTTTTAATTTAAGTAAAAAAATACAATTGTTTTCCCAGGATATTTAAAACAAGAAAAAATCGGATGTTTTGCTTTCTGACCAATAGACCTGAACTTACTTTCATGTTTATGAAGTAAAGCAAAATCCAATGATGTTCACTATGTGACTTTTAAAATATAGCTGCTAAAAATATATACATTTTCCCCTGAAACTGAAAATAAATTAAACTTGGCTCTTGTGGATTGTAAATTTAATAAAAAGTCTTTTGAGACACTGTGGTTCTTCTGATTGTTTGTTGTCACACACTGATGAGGGGTCCATTATAGATTAAATAAACATTGTTGACAGCCAGCACTCAAAAGACAATAAAAGATATGAATCAGGTCAGCTTTTTTAAGAGGTCAGATATAATTCCACATTCATCAAATCTCAACTACAGAAATGTACAAGACAAATCCAACACCTATTAACACTGGAGGAGTTGCTGTGCATGGTAGATGTGTGTGTGTGTGTGTGTGTGTATGTGTGTCAGGGAATGTAAGCGAGAGAGCCAGTGAGTTTGGGAACAAGAGACTCCAAATGATTTCAGCCCTGGAATAAATCACTGTCGCCACAGAAAAAGGCCGACAGCTGTGATGGATGGCTGAAATTTTTGTGTTGATGTCTTTAGTATTGCTGACAATTTGGTAGTCCAGGCTTTTTCACTTTTCCTGTGCCTGTGTGTGGCTGTGCACATCTATACGCTGACAGTATTTTGCTCCTGCTTATAAATACAGTATGTTTTTGGAAAAAAAAGTGATTGTATTAGTTAAAATAAAATAGTCAATTTGAATTTTAATTCCATGACATAATGCTCAGGATGTAAGAAGTGTTATGATGAAACGTTTAAAAATAAAGAAACAAAGAAAAAACTTTCAGAATAGTATTGTTAGCACACATTTCCATGGTGAAGCTGTGGACACCATCTTGTGTGTGCACCATGATCACATGGTCTTTCTGTAACTGTGCGTGCAGACTCTGATTCGATAACGCGCCACCGCATGACATAGTGACTATTTGTTGTGTTTGGAGCTTCAAACTATCTGTCTGTCACTAGCATCATTTCTGTATGTCATCCACGCAAACTGGAGATAAAAAGTCATTTTTTCCACATCATCAGGACCCATTTCAATTCCTGAGTTACTGGCTCATTTGCCCTAGATGTTGCATGTCCACATGTGCACGCAGACCTACCTTTTCTGTTAATATGAATTTTAAAAAGAGCAAAAAGCATGCTAAATACACAGAATGCAGGTGCACATCCTGCACAGTAAACTAAATCTAGACACACAAAGAGTTATGCAAACAAAAAAAATATACTCTACACCCTTACATATACACACTCTAAAAACTCTATACACATACTAAATAAAAGTTAGGCCACTCTATAGCAGTCCCCCCACCTCCACTCTTTGCATCTGCTCTCACCTGGCAGGATCAAAACAGCACACTTCCCACAAACTTACAATCAATACTTTCTCCAGCAAATAAGAACAGTCATAGGCTCAGTCCAAGCTCCACACTAACTCCACTCAAAGTGGAAAAGACTTAAAGGGAGCATCCACAGAGCAGAAATTACTAAATAAAATCAATTAAAATAAAATACTGACCTTACTGAATTTTCCCTTTTTAGCTCTGATGTCCAATCCCCTGTTTATCTTCTGCTGGTCCTTGTCCTCTCTCTCTCTCTCTCTCTCACTCTCACTCTCTCTCTCTCTCTATACCCCTCTAGTCTAAGTTAGTCATGCGGGAGCTTCTTCCTGCTCCTGCTCAGTCCTACGCCACTGTATTAGTCTGATTTCACATTCTGCAGCCTTGCCACCCGTCCTGAAGGGGACGATGAATGTGCTGCTTATTTAGAAGCCACCACACACTACCTGGGTTTGTAGGCAACTGTTTAAAGCACGAGGCAACATCCAGGGTGCATAATACCCACCACCTCCTCCACCAGACGCACACACACACACACACACATACACACACAACTGCGTCTTCTCTCTCCCTCTTGCTCAAACACATTCACACACTCACACACTTGCTAGCTGCCTGACAAGATAGCCAACACACACTGAAACAAGGTGAAACACACACACACACACACACACACACACACACACGCACACACACATGCAGGAAGTCCGTCAGAGGTCTCTCTACCTTGGTTGGGATAGCAGGCAGTGTGAGAGCACACACACAGGCAAACAGAGATGGGCTGGCCGCTCCGTTCTGTCTCCTTCTCTCTAAGTGTTTAGAAGACAATTTCAACAAGGGATTGCTCCCAATCTACTAGGGTGATCCACGTGGATGAGTTATAATATGCTTGCCACTCTCTCCCTCTCTCTTACCCCCCCCCCTTCACCTCTTCTTCCCCGGTTGCCTCTCTCTTATCACTCTCTCCCTCTCTCACTCTTTCACTCTTGTATTCGTTGTTTTAGCCTATTATCGAGCCGTCAACGATTTCAGTTCAGGAGGAAAGCTTTCCATTCTTGTATTCTATATTTTTCTTCTCTGTGGATGTGAACGAGGTGAGCCGAAGACTGACTCCACCTGAATGTGTATTAGTAGAATGCATTATTTATTAAAAAGCTGCATTCATTTTTTCCCCCCCTGATATGCCGGTGGACACGCAGGGGGAAGGGAGCAGCGGTGATGACTGCATCAGGGGTGTATTTGCAATATGTGTACTTAGGGTAGGTGGGCGGTATAGGGGGTAGGGATGAGGGGGTCAGGATTCAGGAGAGGAGGGTTCTGAAGGGAGGTGAAAAGAATACATAAGAAATGATTTTAATTTATTTATTTATTCAGTGGCTGGGATTGCTTTATCCAAGGTGCTGCCTAATGACATCACTGCTGGCTCCAAGCTATCCCAAATCACACTGCCACTCATTTTTCATCAAAATGACTTAGAATGCTGTGTGAATGATTATGTGTGTGTGCTGCTGTTGGAGTGACATACAAACAAAGATAAAGTGAAAGAGAAGGTGAAATATCCTTAAAATATATAAGAAAGCAATTTTTTCTTAAGGAGGCATTATCGCTTACTGGTAATGATTATAACCTAAAATACAATGTATTAATAATGAATTACATGAAAAATATTGAATACAAACCATAGAGCAGCACATTCTTATTTGACTTTATTCAACAATAATGTTTTTTTTCCAGCTTTAAAAGCTAATTAAATATTTAAATATTTATTTAGTTATTTATTTATTGTTAAGGCTAAACCTGATTTAGTTTCAGCAGATAACATTTTATCAATAAGAAGGATCAAAATACAACATGTTTTATTAATTTTATAACAACAGTCTGGGGTATTGAGAGCCTTGAAGCTATACTGGGGCACAAGACCCAAAATTCCCCTTTTATGTATTAGTTTATATATATTTTTAATTTGTAATAATCCTTAAAATAAAAATAAATATCCTATCGTAGCCTGGGTTTGCTATTATTGTGCTCCAAACATATATGAAGCTAGACTGCACATTAGAAAAGCAGAGAGCAACACATATGGGAAAAAAAAAACTATGTCACCTGCTTTTCAACTGAAATGTGTAAATCACAGTGGTTTTTAGTATAGCATAAACTTTTTTTAAAACTATGCTCCAATTTAGAGTTACAATACAGATTTTTGGCTTTATGGCTTCAAAGTCTGAGCATGTAGTTGCACATTTCCTAAAGGTTCTGAATTTTTTAGTGTGCATTTTATAAAAATAACACAATGCACAATGCAATATCCTTGGTGCAAAAAATAATGTGCATAATCTTTACTTAAAGTCTTTACTTATCCCTTTATTTTAATCCTGGAAGCAATCTCAACATTCTTGCAGCTTTTCAGAGGATCCTTAGGTGCTTTACTGTTAGTTTTTTTTTTTTTATTATTTGAGATGGATCAAGTTCCTGATCAAAACCCAAATTACATCAAAATATCTTTAAATATAGCCCACTTCAAAATATCAATAAACATTTTTAACATTTTTAGACTACATGATTGAATTCAGAGTTAGCCAAAGATATATCAAACAGTTTACCATCCACTTAAAGAGTCTTTTGAAATTTAAAGCAGAAGTGGCAAAAAAAAAAAAGTTTGACCTTTTGGTAGGCTTTCTTTTTTTTTTTTTTTGGAAAAGAAAACGTTTAAAAGGCTACATTAATCTGATGTTAAAACTAATTAAACCAGAACCAGTTTTCCATAGTTTGCACAAACAGAATCCAAAGTGAAATTTTACATTCAGGCCTTTTGCAGTTGAATCAAAAAGAAGCTTTTGATACATCTGTGTGAATTGAAAAGAGAATAACTCACTAAAAAGACAAGAACCAGTCTATATTCTTAACACTGTCCTTCCTTTTGTTATTTATTGGTATTCAGTTATTATAAAAAAATGGGAATTCTAAAATAATGGTTGTGTTTTGGCTTTTGAACCCATTATTTATGACAAAGTGTTAATGGATAAATATATATTAGCATTATCTTTAGACTTGGACATTGAAAAAGGGAGCTCAAACAGGCTTGAAGTGCCTGCGTAAATTCTGATTGCTCCGCTGGTCAACAGGCTGCTGCAGTGTGCCCCCGTGGGAGTAAATGTCCAGGCAGAAGTCATGACTGCAGAGTGGACCCTCAAGACTCTGTCAGCACTACTAGCACTGTCTCTCTCCTGCAGTAGGAGCAGCAGACTAACACGACGAAACACATCTATCTAGGAAAGTAACTCATATGTAGTGCGGTGTCACATAAAAGTGTGAGTTAAAATCCCAATCATTAAAACAAAGGGAGATTTACTCAGTACAACATCATTACAAATATTGCACAACTAATGGTATTACAGGTGATGCAACCTGTGTTGCATTTAATACTTTAAAGTCTGTGGTTAAACAGTTAAATTTTCAACCTCAGGACACCTGTCTGCTTCACATGCAAAGAAAACTAATACGACCCAAGGCCAGGTCGAACCATTCTATCACTGACATTAGGGCTTAAGTAGAGCTGGAAAATTACTTCAGTGGTATTACCAGTGCATCTCAATCATTTTAACTCCTCCATGATCATTACAAACTTCCCAATATTATTTTTTAAAGCCCAATTCCATTGCCGAACAGTCTTAAATTTAGAGAGACTAAGTGAAGGTAATAAAGGGAGGGGAATACCCAACTTATGAGTTTAAGATAGAAAAGGTAGGCTTTAATCCTTCCATTCTGTCCATACTGCTGCACACCTGCACTATGCCTCTGCCTCAGTATGTTACAAGTGAGAAAATAGGGATAACCTAAACAACAGCATCCATATTAATTAATAGTTTGATTTAATAAGTAGCCCTATCCTGTGTTCCCACTGACCTCTCTCCACCAAACCACGGGCACAACAACCTGCGCTTCAATGGCCTGCTTCCCCCTGCTGCGTATATCATATTCCAGACACGTAATCGTGAAACATCACTAAACACTCAAAGAGTTAATGTTTCCTCTCTTTTCTCCTCTGTTTTTCAACTATTATTATGTTTTATTAATATCTTTGAATTATTACTCATTTTCCTCTTAAAATGGAGTGCCTTAATTCACATTTGAAGCACTCATCAAGGCTGAGCACCGCGATGAATGTGGAAGGATACATTATGATTGCAAAAATGCAATGAGTGAATTAAAAATATATAACAATACTGAAATATTAAGTATTAATTTCAAAAAGATAATTTCCCGAGGAAGAGAAAAAAAAGCCTTTTCATTACTTCTATGACGTTCTTTCTTTTTAAGTGTACTTCTCTATGAATGAATAATGTGTAATTACCTTGTACCTGTGAATCAAATAGAATATTTAAAAAAATGTAGCTTGGAGTATCAGAAAGCCCTGTGTGTGTTTACTTTCATTAAATCCGAGCACAAAATGCACATGGGCACTGTATGAAGAGATGAATCAAGGTAAAATTCCTGTTGATTGAACAACACAGTATCAGATTAGATTCACTCACATAAATCAACAGTGAAAATCTCTCCTTACATGATAGTTTCCTAAACTATTCGTCCTTCATGTTCAACTCTTCGTGACTACTTTTTTTTTTTTTTTTACAATGGTGAACTCTAATTCCCATGATCACCCTTGAAAGCATGACCTTGTGCTATGTGACAGGAGATAGCCGCAGCATGAAGACAGGATGCCACTTATCATCAAGGGACGAGGTGGCTGTTTAATTTCACACCACCAGTGTCTAAAACCCCTGTTAGTGTGGAGTGCCACAATGGCAGCCACGCTTGGGGAGCAGATGTCCTCGTGAAGGGGTGTAAAGAGGGAGGAGGTTGTGTTGGGAGAAGGGCAGGAGGGGGGAAGAATGAGGGTTTTGGTGTTGTGTGTGGGTGTGTTGTTCTGTCACCATGTATTGTACTCAGAGTACAGTCTAACACCGTGCACATGCACAGTAAAACAGCGCCTCTGTCTTTCACAGGCGCAAAAACAGCACAAGGAACCCCACACGTGGTTAGCATGCCGTCACGCTTACGGGCTCTGACTGAAGGTTACAGAAATTTGGTTCACATGGCAGGCCCGAAAGAAGACGGGTATGAGCGAAGGCACAGATGGAATGATGTTCGATGAGAGGTGAGTACTGCAGCACACGTGACAACACATGCCAAAACAAAGCGCTTTTCGTCGTCGACTGTTGCCAGTTATGAACTTGAGCTATGGTCAGACAGAAGTCTGTCTGTTCAATCTGAGCTCTCCCGCCCCTGGCTCCCCCCTTCACAGCTCCTCACTCTAACCTGACACAGACAGACACACTGCACATGATTAACTGACGTCTGACATGACTGCAGGCTCAAACAGTGACCAGCGAATCCTAACACAGCTGAATATAAAACACAGTCATCAGTGCCGCAAGAAAATGGCGTCCCTCTCAAACATGGCTGCTTACTGATGGCCACACAGAAGCTGGCGGAGAAAAAAAGGTCACCTCTCTTTAATACACACCCCTCCCTTTCCCCCCGCGTATCTCTATTGCAGCTCTGATGTTTCATATGTAACACCCCCCGCCACCCACAAACAATTTTCCTCTTTTCCCCCCTGGTCACTCTCCTTGCCCCACTCTGCTTGTAGATGTTGGCTTATTATGCCAGAGACAAAGGAAGATACAGTTAGCTGCATCAGAGTGAAGATGCATTTGCAAAAGTGCCATCAAGCTTCTAAAACAACTGTAGTTCATGGAAAGACATGCAAAAAGGGACATATAACATTCCGCTGTTTCCCCTTTTTGTGCAACTCAGCAGCAAATGCTGTAGCTCTTACTTCCATTCCTCCCCAGCATGATTTTAAAATTTACTATGAGCGCTGGCGTCCGAACAGATAAATTCATTTTTCCACTATTTCCAGATTTTTTCACTACTCCCCCAGTGGTATTTTTCAGCATTTTTTACCATCAGTTGGTTAGGCACAGAATGCTCAAAATGCATCTTGACTGCTTGATTTCTATTTTCATAATATCAGAACATCAAGTTAAAGATTATAAATGTTTATTCAGCAGAGGGGGAAATGTTCTGGTGGCTCTCGAGGGTGAGAGCCCACTCTAAATCGGTAAATCACCCCAATCTGGAAGATGAACGGCGTGGTTTGGAGTTCATTGCATTTCGTCTCGGGCGAGTGGTCGGGGTAGCGGTGGCCCCAGCAGGCTGTGGTGGAGGTGGCTGGTTACAGGGGGATAATGAAGCGGCAAGCAGCCAGGGGTTTGGCTATGTTTCGTTCCCCATGTCCACCAGCTGTGAAAGGGCCATTGCCGAATGTGGGTGTTAGCCTGTCATAATCCTGATCCATTATAAGGTATATGCTCCTTCAAAGGGTGAAAATACATTAAAATAATCAATTCTTAAAGTTATTTGTAACCAATGTCTATTCATTCCTCTGTTAGCAGCCACTACCCTGTTTAAACTCCTCAGTATGCTCTCAAGAAGAATAAAAACCCTTCAAGACTACCCTAACCATGCATTACCTATCTTTAATCTTTCCCCTCTTTCTGACAGACATCTTACCAATCTAAGCCTATCTGGTGCACAACAGGTATAAATTACTCTAACAACCAGGCCACCACATTCAGCAACATACAAACAATTTTGTTCAAAGCACACAGTCACATTTAGACCAAAGAAGGGCATTAGCACCTGTTCCAGTCCAAATATGGGCATATCTTATGACCATGAGACTCAAAAAGCTCCTGATGTACAACATCAAAATTCTTTTATCAACAGCAGCAGAAGATTTGTTTTTGCAATTTATCGCATTTTCTCAAAACAGATTATACTTATACAAGTAGATTCAGCACTACCTTGAATCCTAAAAAAAGGAAACAGTTTAGAATATAAATGGCTTGCGCACACGACTGAGCAAAAAGTGAACATGAACATGGAGATTTTTACACTATAGGACTAACATGTAAACATTATTTGATTGATTATTTTACTCTATTAGATCTTTTACATAAAACTTTAAAACCAAATGCTTAATGTGATGGAATTGGGTTTTGTTTTAAGCAGAAAAAAGAACTATGTGGAACATTGATTTTTGCATATACAATCATTTCATCTATAACATTACTATATTGTTCTTTAAATTCTGGAACACTAACTACAGTATAAATACCTGCTACATTTATTAGCAGTTTTCTATTGTTTCTAAATGTAACAGCTACATAACTGTAGTGCAGTTAAACTCTAACAAGCAAATGACCAACTGAATATATGGAAGAAAATGACTCGCTAACACAACCTATTCTAGTGACACAGTGCTGGCCATTGATTTTTAATTTGAGCAATTAAAATGTAAAGTAATCTCTCTTTTAAATGTTCCCCAATTAAATACATAAAATGAATACAACTATCATGAGCCACAAGTAAGCACAAATAAAAAAAAAAATTGAAAAATGAAAACAAATGCCATATGTGTGTTCTTTTAGTTTCCACACTATGACGGTCCTTGTTTTTTTAACCACAAATAATATCAAAAACCAAAATTTTTCTTTTTTTTAAGTAAGAAAAAGGTGTAATAGCTTTCTTGCAGCCTCCATCACCTGTCGCTGGCAAAGTTCAGCAACAGCATCTCATGTAAAGGACTTTGTAACATTTTGGTTTAAAACTTTAACATTTTAAAACATAAGTATAGACTGATACTGGTATATTCCTGCATGCCCGTTTAGGACATTTAGGATGATTTTTGCAGTTCTTTAAGAGAAACAACAAATAGGCTGAACGATTTTGTCAATGAAGGGTATCAATGTTAGAAATAATACATTAAAACTAATAAACGAAAAACAAAACAGTTGTATCTACCAAATCAGACTTACTTTGTGAAAGAAGTCTCTCTCTTCTCACCTGCAGCTAAACTGGGACGTGAGGCACAACATTTAAATAAGTTGATAGAGTTTATCAAAATGACAGGCAATTAGACTGGCCATACATGTTACACAAAAGAGAGTGAGAGTTCCCAAGCTCCATTCCTGCTCCCAGACAGCCCTAAATTAAAAATCCCCAAAGTCCATTAGGCTAAACAGCCTGAGGAAAGACTTTGTCTCACCACAGAAAAATGACAGTAAACTCAGGCAATCATGCCGCCGATCAATTATGCACGAATTATATTTTTCTTAGACTGTGCAAAATGTCTTATGGTAATTCCCCTAAGTATACAATTTCTGTTATTTGTGAAGCATATATATGTATGCACACTGCCTAAATGAGTGTTTTCCTAAAGATTTATCATCCCCATGTTGATAGTTGAAGTGAAAACACTAAGGATGAGTTGTGCTTCAACTGTTAAATCCGGAAGCCACAGGCAAAGCTCAGGAAGGTGCTCAATGCTGATAACCTATAACACTATAAATCTAGTCATAGACAACATACCCAGAGACTTAAAAAGCGTTGAGCTGTGTTTATAAACTTTTTTATTAAAACTGACGAATCTTTATAAGAGAAACAGAATAAAGCAGCAAGAAACGGAAGCAAGCTGGAATAAGTTTGAGGTGGGAGGGTATGGGGTTTGCCTTGACCTGTCTCTACTTGTGGCCTGTTGAGCTGGTGGTCCCTAAGGTCCATGGTTGTGACCCAGATCTCTAATGATGACCTCTGTCTGACTGTGACCGGCATTGGCAGACTTGCTGACCAGTGTCACAAAGGTCCCAATAATTGGTCAGTGTGTTAATAGCATGTGATATAATGACCTCTGAAACCTGACCTGCTTTGGCACAGATGCAGGGCACTGTCACTCTTAAACGTAATTCTAGCTGTTACAAACTTTGTAATTTGAAATCAAAATGGTAAAAATTGAATAGGCCTAGTTCGCATTAACATAAATATCTTTCAAAACAGACTTTTTCTGATGTGTTTGAAGCCATCAACCACATGCAAACTGCTACTATGGGTACCTGAAAAAACACGTGCAAGGTTAAGATTGTGTATGAGATGACCCAGAAATAGGGAGATATTATCTGCTTTGCTCATACCTACTGGCCTTACACAGGAACATTGCAGCTATTTCGATTTTTTTTCAGATCTTAAAAAATAAATTAGAGGCAATTTAACATAATATTGAAGTGAACTCCTAAATTTGATCTTTCCTCTACAAGAATGCTCTTTTCCTTTCGGTTGCTTGTAAAATGTATTTTCTAGACCTTTTACATCTGGGAACAAAAATCCTGGTTCCATCAGATGCTTTGCTACATGTATGTAATTTTTGCAGAAGGTTGGTACGTTTTTGTTAGCTTTGTCTCCTAGCCTTGTGATTTGATCCACATAAATAAGAAACATACTTTCGGAAAAATTTCTTGTGTCAAATCCAGTTTTGAATCCAAAGTGAGGGACCACTGAAACATCCAAAAGCTGGGCAAAAACCGAGAGCCATTCGGTCTTAGAGACCTTCTTGGCTGAACAACTACAGTTTATTACCAATGTATCTCCATCAGCCACGCTTAGTGATTATACTGTGGAAACTGCAACCGGATAGTTAGACAACAGCCTGATTTCAGTGTACAGTAGACTGTTAAATGTAGACTGCTGTTAAATGGTGAGGGATCAAGGTGAATCAAACCTTTTATCTTCACCCCACTATAATTAAAGTTAGGTTTTAGAACTCAGAAGGCCATAAAATCGATTTCCTTAGTTTCTGATAGACCAGAAAACTGTTGATAAATGTCAAACTTAAGACAGTTTTTTGGTAATGTTAAGCCTTGGTGAAGTTCTTTTTGTTTTGCAGGTTTATTTGAATTCAATATTAATGTGATCATTATTATTAAAGTTATTCTAAGGTGTCCTTGTAGTTATGCTGCTATAGGCTGCTGGAGGACATCCCAGGGAATTTTTCCTTACTCTGTTATTTTCTCTTGATACTTTATGTATATACACTATTTGCTATTATTGCTGCTGTGAACTTTTTGTATTCTCTCAGTCTTTTGTTTCTATAGAGAGTACTCCTAGCTCATTGTTTATGAGAGCAGGTGTATCTCATTCCTGGACGAAGTCATCCACAGAGCTATTGTGCCACTGAGTTTGTGCATTCTTTGTTTTCTTTTCGATAGAAAGTACTCATTACTCAGCGCTTTTCTGTATAGTGCTTTAATATAACATTTGTTTGAATCAGTGCTACATAACCACACTCAATTAAATTGAGTGCTCAGGGCTCAGAAAATCTTTTAAACAGAAAAAAAGCATGTTTGAAAAAAAACTTCCAGAGTAAATATAAACAACTCACAGTTTATGCGGAGGTTATATAGATATTTACACACACAAACACAGCCTCTTGCAGTACCCATTCAAACTTTATGACAGGTCTTGATCTTCCGTATTGGTTCCCTCTTATATTACATGCAACACAACCCACCTTTACACACTAATTTGTTTTGTTTGCCTCTTTTTCTGTTTCTGTGTAACTGAGCCCCCGAATATATACAGATTTAATAGACCTAATAGAATCATTATCAAATTCAGATCAATATAAATTTAGCAACAGCATGCTTGAAAGGCAGCAATATTGAAATACAACACTGTCTGTGATCTTTCATTCTTCCGCCTACAACTGACGGGTGCTGCCACCAGACATGAATTACCAGACAGGCACATTACAGCTAATAAGAGCCTCACAAAACACCCTTTATTAATGCATGAGAGAGTCTTTGATCCTGGGGAAAGTTTCATAGCGAAAGCAGTAATCACTGAGCCTCAAACAGCACAATAAGATGCTTCCCATTTTCTTTGAAAAGTCAACAAAGTGACTGAGGTCAAATCAACTGGAGCCTGTGCCGTATATCTTCAAGGGGAGCAACTGTACAGAGCTGCTAAAGCTCATCCATGAGCTACTGTCAATCAAGAACTTTTAAAGCAGGACTCAGCCAGCATATATCTCTGTTCTAACAATTACAACTCACACAAGGCCATAGATAGGATGGAAAACAAAGGTTATCACAAAGGTTATTCATGAAAGTTGAAGGCATGTCTTTTTCATGTTAGAAATAGAAAAGAAAAAAAGGAAAGAAAAGAAAAGAAAAGAAAAGAAAAGAAAAGAAAAGAAATATATATATATATATATAAAAATAGCCAACTCAGGTTAAAAGAAATGTGTAACTGAGTGGGTTAGTTAAAAAAATAATAATTTACAACATGTGCATGTATATTTGTTCATAAAAACAAAAACAGACTATTTACAAGACATTAAAAACTGTGCAACTGTGTAGCAGGGATGTAAACACTTATTGAGTTTATTTGGAGCAGTGATAGTTTATAAGTCTTACAGCAGAAAGACCTGCAACAATGCTTCTTTGTGCACCTAGGATGCTGCAGTCTGTCACTGAAGGAGCTCTCCAGCTCTGCAGCAGCTTCATGCATTGGGTGGGAGACATTATCCAACAGTCATGCTATTTTTGCCAGAGTTATTCTGTCTCCCACCACCTGCACTGGATCGAGGGGGTATCCTAGGACAGAGCTGACCTTCCTGATGAGCTTAACTAACCACTTCCTAGATAAGCTGCTGCTCCCAACAGACTACACCATAGAAGGTGGCTAATGCCACCACAGAGTCGAAAACGGTGTTCAGGAGCGCCCCTTGCGCTCAAACATATCTCAGTCTCCTTAACAGAGTCCACTCTGACCCTTCCTGTAAGAAGCATCAGTGTTGTGACTCCAGTGCAGTTTATTGTTCAGGTGAACACCCAGGTACTTGTAAGAGTCCACTATCTCAATGTCAATTCCCTAGATGTTCACTGAGGTCGATGTGATGGAAAATAAAATTAAAGGTTTTCCTCCTAATTTGAAATGCAACTATTGTAAATATTTTCACCTAAGGGCTGCACAGACTAGAGATAGTAGAAATAATAATTGGGTCATGTTTGTTTTCTGTTGTTAATTTGTGCTTTAATGACAGGAAGAAAATATGTTTTCAATGTTTTTGCCCTTTTAAAGATTTAAAAGCTGAATAACTTTTAACCCAATATTTCTTTTTTATCTTTTTTCATTTATTTACAATAGGTAAACAAAATGTTCACATACAAACACATTCATATAATAAAAGCAAAGCAAAACAAAAAACAAACTACAAAATGTTAAAGCCCTTCTTGGTTGATTTAGTCTACATACCTGAAAAAGAGTGGGAGGAAATCTACA
Source organism: Crenichthys baileyi (assembly GCA_036173005.1). NCBI lineage: Eukaryota > Metazoa > Chordata > Actinopteri > Cyprinodontiformes > Goodeidae > Crenichthys > Crenichthys baileyi. The sequence continues at coordinate 81,257 of JAHHUM010002493.1, forward strand.
TTTATTTAATCCCACTTCTACAGTACCATTCAGAACAACAAAATCTTATTTATAAAGCAGAAGCAGCTAAGTGATAAAACATTAACAACATTTTATGCATCTTTGTCTCTTATATATTTAGTGAAAATCAGATTTACATCTCTTTTTGAGCTGCTTTTCTGACTTTAGCTTAACTCCAGACTAACTCTGCACGATCGCTTAAATAAGGTAAAAGCTTGTCTAAGTTATTGTGCTACCTTATCACTTTTCTTTTGTTTAAATTTGTTTCTGTTTTCTGTCCTCATTAAACAGTCAGTTTTAACACAACATCAATATAATTATGTTTTAACAGATAAATATTGTTTATTGCAACGGGTCAATGCTATCCTGCTTGCTGAAAGGCTGATAACATCTAAAGAACTGAAAATCAGCGAACACCAATATTTGGTCAACATGTTTGAATCCATATCATTTAACTAAATAAATATTAATTTAACCTCAGCACACACATCTCCACCCAATATTTAAAATTAATTAAAAATTAATTAATAATTAATAATAATTAATTAAATTAATTTAACCCTCTTCCATTTTTGTGGCTTACACTATGTATTGCAGTTCATCCATCCATCCATCGTCTTCCGCTTATCCGAGGTCAGGTTGCGGGGGCAGCAGCCTAAGCAGAGAGACCCAAACTTCCCTCTCCCCAGCCACTTGGGCCAGCTCATCCGGGGGAATCCCAAGGCATTCCCAGGCCAGCCGAGTAACATAGTCCCTCCAGCGTGTCCTGGGTCTTCCTCTAGGCCTCCTCCCGGTGGGAAGTGCCCGGAACACCTCACCAGGGAGGCGTCCAGGAGGCATCCTAGCCAGATGCCCGAGCCACCTCAACTGGCTCCTCTATACGTGGAGAAGCAGCTCCTCTACTCTGAGTCCCTCCCGGATGACCAAGCTTCTCACTGTATTTCTAAGGGAGAGCCCAGACACCCTGCGGAGGAAACTCATTTCGGCTGCTTGTATCCGTGATCTCGTTCTTTCGGTCATGACCCCAAGCTCATTACCAAAGATGAGGATAGGAACGTAGATCATCCGGTAAATCGAGAGCTTTGCCTTTTGACTCAGCTCTCTCTTCACCACGACAGACCGGTACAGCACCCGCATCACTGCTGATGCATCACCAATCCGTCTATCGATCTCCCGCTCCATTTTTCCCTCATTCGTGAACAAGACCCCAAGATACTTGAAGTCCTCCACTTGAGGCAGGATCTCCCCCTTTTCTGGCTCAAGACCATGGCCTCGGACTTGGAGGCACTGATTCTCATCCTGGCCGCTTCACACTCGGCTGCAAACTGCTCCAGTGAGAGCTGTAGATCACGAGTTGATGAAGCCAATAGGACCATATCATCCACAAAAAGCAGAGACGCAATCCTACGGCCACCAAAACGGATCCCCTCAACACCTTGGCTGCGCCTAGAAATTCTGTCCATAAAAGTTGTGAACAAAATCGGTGACAAAGGGCAACCTTGGCGGAGTCCAACCCTCACCGGAAATGAGTCCGACTTACTGCCAGCAATGCGGACCAAGCTCTGACACCGGTCATACAGGGACCTAACAGCCTGTATCAAAGGGTCTGGTACCACATACTTCCGGAGTACCCCCGGGGCTCCAGAGTGGGGCAACACGTCCGGGCAAGGGAACACTGTTTCCATGTCTGTTATTCGTTATAAGGGGTCTGTGGGCTGCGCTTTGTCTGATCCCTCACCTAGGACCTTGGGTGACCCTACCAGTCACCCAAGGCACCCAAGGCAACATAGACAACACAGCTCCTACGATCATTGGGACAATCAAACCCCTCCACCACGTTAAGGTGGCTGCCCAGGGAGGGGTAAGCTCTATGTATTGCCTATAATGTTATTTTTGCCAGTTATAAATTATGTAAAAACATCTCAAATAAAATCAAATACCAGCATCATCCTGTCAGTCTCAATCTCAAATAGACACACATTTATTAATAGTTTGTCCCAGATTTCATTTTATACGCCCAAAAACAGTTTTAATTAACAAAACTTAATTTTCTAACAGCCTTTCATTCTAGTAACAATGTTGCACCACATAGAAAGGATCAAATGAGGAAAGATTTCTGGTTACACTTCTGTTGCAATGATATAGGATTTGACAGAGGCTGTCTCATTATGAAGTCTGAACATGGTTACTGGAATTTCGAATTGTACCTATGATGGAAATTTATTGAAGTGGTCAGCAAGTAGCTCATTCCCCACAGAAAGCCCTGGGGCCTGAAATTGGTCAGCGGGGAGCAGACTCTGAGCCCCTCACAGGGGTACAAGACACAATGAATTGAAGGAGAAGACCCTTGTTTAAAAGACTGAGGTGCCATTGCAAAATCATCACCTACTTATGACAAGGGTGAAATATTCTCAGTTAAGATGCTGAACTTTACTTCCTTACTAAATGCCATGGTAGTACAAACATAACACTGCATTATATATTAAAATTTATTTATATATTAAATATTAAAATTTCAAAGTAGAAAATGACACTCTCTGCTGTATTTTTTGAATAAATCCCTTATGTTTAAATAAAAAAATAAAAAAGTAATAATTTTCATAACAATAGTTTTCAATTGTTGTTTCTGCCCCACCAACTTGAAAGCCAAACTGTACTGCGTCTGGGAGATTTGCCTTTGGAACCCTGTTGGGGTGGCTTGTAAAACCTAAAGGGTCAGAGGGTAAGGTCTGGACAGAGACGGCATCCCAAACTGACCACAACAAAATGCAAAGGAGCATCTGCTGTCTGTGCGTCACACATAGCTGCCTCCTCGGACCCCTTTGTGACCCCTAAGGAGCCTGGGAATGGCTCATAGTCAAGGCCTACCCTTGCAGCTCTGAGTGGACTTGGCAAATGTTTTTTTTTTTATGTGTAGGGAAGCAACCAAAAAAATTCTAACTTAAATGTCTAAATTTACATATTATGATGACTGAGACAGTTGTCCAGGCATAACAGAAGATTTACAATAATTTCCTGAAATTTTAATTGGCTGTGTTATTTAAGTTTAAACTTGACTGATTCTGTGACATGAGAATGATGACAGTTATTTAATTTTTGTATATTCATACTAAAATACAGATTTCACTTTGATTACAGGGAGATTACATTCAAAAACCTCCCTCCTATTTCCTTGTCAGCCTAACAATATGCTTAAAGGACATCATCAAATGATGTCAATAACTAGATCAATATCCTGGGATGTCTCAGTTTTCCCCTGCAGCAACTGAAAAGCTTTAAACAGATCCTCCTATGTGGACTGCCTAGCACAGGTACTGTGTTACAGTACGCACACTAACATCACTACCGAGGGACGAATAATGTATGTCTTCTCATGGAAAAAAACACCGCAAGTGTGGAGCATTTCCTCTGTCTGTCTAATGTGCTGCTGATCTACACCTGCTGGGCTCAGGGTTGCTTAGGTACACGCTATCTACTGACAACATCAATCACTCAGTGGGTCTTATTACTGCCATTTAAAATACATTTAGAACGATTCACTGGAGCCAGTGTCCAACTCGACACGGACACTGATAGTGATGTGTTACTGAGAAGAATGACTCGCAGTATTTGGATTAGTCGGAAACAGATGGGGCCTTTTCTAGTATATGGTTTTTTGTCAAAAAGCGCATTGTCTGTCATAATCTTTCAAATTAGTTGCATAAACAATGATTTTTGTCTGAAAACAGTTCCTTATCCTAATAGTCTCTGAGCTTCAGAGGACTGATACATGTCCCTGGACTCTCAGGTGAGCTTAGTAATTGACACAATCACTCTAATTCCCCTTCAATTCTCGCCCAAAATTGAAAGCTGCCAAATGCAGCCTTAATTACATATCACCCAATCAGAGTGTGTGACCTAGTGTTTGCTCAGTTGCATTCACCCATCCATCCATCCTCTCGGGAACAAATGCGATGCATCTCTCCTGAGGTCTACACATATTTCAGAGGTTGCTGTACTCATTGTCTGGTTGATATGAGATGGATATATTATGTATGTATAGGAAGCAAGAGCGAGATCTAAGGGGCAATCTGCTTGGTCAGAACTGAAAATGCAAGCGGATCAAACAGCGACCACGATTATGGATCTCCCCTTGTATTTAATTGGTCAAGGTCTGCTGACCAAAATGAAATTATTTTGGCTTCCACCTACAGTGCCTCTTCCCTTCATGTCCACTTTACAGAGACTTAAATCTCTCATTCTACAACATTGTATTCTAGTTTTCTAGTTATTTAGCCTTTTTTTTTTTTTTTTAGCCTTTGAGGTTTATAACCATTCTTCAATGTTAATAAGCATTTGAGTCAAAATGTGAGTCAAAATGTAGTGTCTTCATTATCAAATGTTTTTTTAGAAATCTGTGATTCAAATGTTTGAATATTTGAAACAATGTCCTTTGCATCTCAAGGCGTCACTTCTGCACAGCAGAACAAGCCATGTAAGTCTGACAGCAACCACAGCAGACTAGCTAATTTCCCATCCTCTCCAGTCATGTGATCAGGGTGTCGGCACAGCATTCACAGTGCAGGGAGGGGCTAAGTATCAAGACTCTCACCACCATTTTGTGTGGGTACCTGGCTTTCTTTTTGTGAGTATCTGCCTCATTTATTTACGTCCTTAATATTAGCTGTAAGACACGTGCCATTTCTCCAGCATGCCTCATTGAGGGTATTTGTTTTTCAATGGTGACTTTATGACAGGCGTTCTGCTGAAGGAGAGTGAAGGGATGCTGCAGACAGAATCTCATGCAATATCAGTGAACCACAATTGCTGCCCATTCTGGATTTCATGTCGTGCATTTTCTTCCTCTCCTCTTTCTCCTGGCTATGCTCCCAACAGACCCCTCTCCTCCTTGCCATTCTATGTGTGAGGCGCATATGGTGAAGTGAAATTGCTGTCTGGGAGAGCATGCCTCTGCCTGTCCAGACTTCATCAGAAGGATTAAAGAAAGGGATGAAAAAAAGAATCAAAATAAAATGATGATAGCAGGGCTGTGGCTTTCTTTTTTCTTTTTTTTTCCCTGCACCCCTCATATCTGCCCCCCACCTCCACCCCTGATAGCTCTGGTTTAAACAGAGTGGAACATCAGATGACAGCGAAGGATCTCTTGCTGGGGTGCAGTGGTTTGCAGGGAAGGGTTGCCCGGTCGGCGAGCTTCGCCGAGTTTATTTGGCTCTGACAAGATCTCACTACAAAGGAAAGCCAAATTACAGGCAGTGGTGTTCCTCCCCTCATCCAGCAAGAAAAGTTTAGGGAAAAACCTGCATCCAATTAAAAGAAAAGTGACTCAGCAGTGGAGCAGCAGCTTTTTTTTATGATTACTTAGCTATCTCACTCTCTCTGATGTGTTCACACAAACAAACAAAAGACCAAATGTGAAGCATTTTAAGAGCGGAGAGGTGGGAACATGCCTGCTGAGGTGGTCTGTTAGATTCGCAGTGATGGGGATTTTAGGAAAAATGAAAGAAGAGAGTGGAAAGATTGCAGGATATTAAGGAGTAATGGATGTCACACCAGGCCCCTGTAACAAATTCCCACATGCTTTCATCATTGCTCGATGAGACTGATCAAGGGAACAGGACATTACTTGGTTCCCAAGTGCTGTTATTACCCAGGAAGAGTAAATAGTTATTGCAGTGTTTATCATCCTGAAAGATTGAAGAGCAAGCAGCCAAGCATATCTTCTTTTTAATATATTCAATCATCAAATAAATTCAAGTTTATGTGGAAACTTTTAAAAATAAAGTTATTGTAATGATATGCAACATTACTTTCAACCTCAGCAATGTGGCTTGTAAAATAGTTTTAACTGGTTTTGAATAGCAGGAGGAAAAACTCAGCTGTATATCAAAATGAATTTGAACTGACCAAATGTCTAGAAACAAAGATAACTAAAATTCAACATGCAGAAAAGATCTGCTTCAGACTCTAACATGGAGATGATTTCACAGCCATCTGACTAAATTCAAGTAAATAGTCATACACATTGTGAGGCTTATTCTGGGATTTGCCAGATACCAGATCCGGCCCCATATTTGAGACAACAAAAAGCAGCCCTGACATTTTCCTCCACCAGCAGATAATATTTGCTATTCGCAGACTGGTTTTCTTTTGTTCCAGCTTTTTATAAACCCAAGACACTTGAAATTTAAACCAAGTTCAAGAAAAATTATTTGCCATAGGGCAAGGTAAATCTCTTGGCAGGGCTTTTCAAAGGGCTGCCCTGGGTTGGTTTACAATTGATCTTATTTAAAAGCCTTTTTTTTTTGTTTCTTGCTTTAGCTTTCAAAGGCATATGTTCTGCCTTGATTGTGGAGGTCGAAACTAAGGATGAATGTTATTTTTTTTCAACTAGCAAAAAGAAGGTAAATTAAGTAATACAGCAGAAAGCTCAGCTAAACCTTTATTTGTGCATCTCCAATTTGCAAAATGTAAATTAAGAACACATGCAATTCCAAGAATATAGCATAAAAAAGAAATGGTGAGTTAGCAAATAAATACAATTTTAACTACCAGTGATATTTGCCTCATGTGATTCACTGAAATATGAGTTGCATTGTGGAAAAAAGGTGGAAAACAATTTTCAATCACAGCACGAGTGTGCGCAGGCAAGCATGTGAGTCTGTGCTGCAGTAAAAAGAAAAAGGCTTATGAGTTGCATAAAACGGTTGCTTCTCTCAATGTTTAGGGAAGCAGCACACAGTTTTTTTATCCGCCTTCTTCCTCTGAGAAGAAGGCTGACTTGCCAACTGACCAATCCGCGTGAAGCTCAGGGGGTGGGGTAACAAGAGGAGGAAAATGGAGGCAGAGAGCACCCCCGTTTCAGGCCAAGAGACAAACTCCATCTTACCGACAGTTATTCTCTTTTAACAAAATCAGTGGGTGTAAGTGGAGCCAATAAATCATTATTTTGCTTTATTCAGTACATGAACCTGAACTTGTTTCAATTCTGATGAAAAAAAAATCCTCAGCTGGGACTCTTATGTGCAGGGAAAGTAAAAAGACAGGTGGAGAAGGATGTGGACCAGAGTTGTAGCCAGAAACTGTCCTCCAGGGCTGGCATGGTCTGTTCAGAGCCTGGGGGTGGGGTGGGCCAGTTTAAAGCTTGCTGCTTCAAGGGAGCAAGAGGGCACCGCAGTAGGGACTCTCCGGCAAAGACCCTCTTCTTCTTCTAACACATAGCAAATAAAAGAAGAGTTTCACCCTTGGTGTGGGAGCAGAACACTGAACACTATGTATGTTACAGATTTAACATGATTAATTTAACAACAACTTCTTTGACACACCAGAAATGTTTAAATTGATGTAAATCAAACAGTATGAACATACAGCATGTGATCAGAAAACAAACAAAACTGAAATGTGTTTATCTTATAATGATTGACATTACATCTCAGTGCAGACATGTTGCCCTAAAATAGCAGTATATTGGGTTTTGTGTAGGTTTTTGGTATAGTTTTATCAGCAGGTAGCTCTCTTCTGTGCTACTACAAATTCATCTTCATGTATACACCATAATTTGGCCTATATCCATCTTTTTAATTTATTGTACATTTGAAGATATTTATTATATAGCAGAGCTTAGTTTTACAGTATAATTATCACAAACAGTTGAAGCAGTTTAAAGAAAGCTGTGAGTTTAGAAGACATATTCAGGAACCTAAACATGTGTCGAGGTAGACTTCCAAAATTAATGCTCAGGCCACATGGTACATTTCAAATTAAGTTTCTGTCCACTGTGACTTGGTTTAGAGCTTATGAGCTGCTCCCTGGGGCACCTTGATTTTCCCAGAAACTCCCTCCAAGGCTCTTCAGGTTAACATGTCCGGTTTGACTATCAATACTTTTAAGTGACTTCATCAAACCATGTGAACACAAGTGACTGCACAGTTGCAACCTGAAAGCATTGTGCTGGATGAAAGCTGTGCTGCAACACTGTTGCACTGCAGCATTAAACAAACGTTATGTATTTTATTAAGTGAAGAAGAAAGACAAAAGCAATTTTTTAAACAAAAACATGTGTTCTAGTTAAGTTTCAAAAAGGTCATCTTAATCCAGGTTCAAAGCTACAGTAGCTGTGATAAGAGTTAGAAAATTCCCACTGAAATCGTTCTGTACCTCTTTTGTTCTTCTGGGATAAAAGGTGATGTCAGTTCACTCCCAAGCCTCCCTAAAATGCCCCCAAAGCCTAGTGGGAGTGTGTAATCGGTCCTGGCAGAGTGCTGGTTAATGGGGGGCACAGGGCGATGGGCTGGAGATGTATTCATGTGCGTGGCGTGGCGCCTGGACCCAGGGTGACACTTCTTCATTCCTGCTGCCTGAGGCCAGGATTAGGACTGCACCCAGCCTCACAAAGCCAGCCGTAATGCAAAATCATTTTCATATTAACCTCGTCACTCCTCTCTGGGCCTGACAGTGGACAGGCCTGCTCTCTTTGGTACTCAAATTATCCTCAATTACTGGGGAAAGGCCAGGCGAGGGGACGTCACCTAACCTTCACCATCTGTTAGGTTCAAAGCTTGAGCAGTCGGCCAGCCCGCCTGTCTCCTGCCTCTGCTGACCTTTCCGCCTAGGCCAGTTCTTGCTTCGTTTACCCATCCCCACCCCCAATGATAGCCCTGCCCTCTCTGGACACAGATGGGAAGTGCATGCGCGTGTCTATCTCATTAAAGGAAAAAGGTTATGTTATACCAAAGATTTAAATATTCAAAAAACAAACAGGGGCCAGCACAAAATTTGTGTTGGGTTAAGTCAGTATTTTAAGGAGAAAGCAATTAAAAAGAATGTAATACTTCAGAGATGAGGCTGGCTTTTGCTGGTGGTAAAGTTCAAGAAATATTTAAATGGGACCTAAGATTCCCATAAAATCATTTTTCCACAGGATGTAAGTGCTTAAAATGTGTCATATATTGGATCTTCCAAGTTATCACAATCAAATTTTGATTTAAATAAATATTTTAATGCTTGAAAACCACTGTAAATTAATTTTGCTCAAAGTAATTTTTTTCATGTCTCTAATTTAGTTTTGCCAAAATTTTGAGTTTCAACTACATTCTTTAAACTAATAATTTCAGTTATGTTTATTTAAAGTTTTTGAATTCTATGTTTATTTTAATGCATCTGTATTGCTATGCTTTTATGTTTTTATTTGCAAAAGTTGGCTTTTATTTAACCTTTTTCTGTATTTGAGGCTGTGCATGTGAAATATTAAAAAGCTCTTATTCCTCCTCCAGCAAATTCACCTCTTAATAATGCAGACTGTGTTTTCTGTTTGTTTGAAGCTTATGTATTTTAGCTGTTTTACTGCATCCATTTGGATTTCCTGTCTGGCCACTCAGGAGGCCCACTTCTTCTCAGGTCATCTGGCTGGACCTGATGGTTCTGAAATAACTTTAATAAGCCTGCTAAATAATAGATTGAGCTTTGGCTAAAATTCAAGCCCGGAGAGGCATGCAGGGGCCAAGGACATCGAGATGTAGAGAGAGAACAAGCAGGTCCTGGGCATTCCTTCACCATCATCATCATCATCGTCATCTGCAGCAGCAGTAGCAGTCGCATGAGTGGCCACGTTCAGTCTCTTGCGACACCTCCACTCCAGACCGAGACTCCCAGAGGTCAGAGGTCCTGGACTTGACCTTGTGGCCCCCAGGAGAATGTTTATGGGGTTTGGGGAATAATTTGGGATTCATTCAGCAGGAGGCCCCTGTCTCAGGCAGCATCATGCCTCATTATCCCTGGATATTCTCTGCTCACCGGGCAGACACATTTTATTTACACTCTTGTAGTTCTGGAATAAATATATACGTACAATTGTCAGCATTATTTATTTAAATCCATATCAACCTATGTGAGCAGCAGAAACATTAATTCAGGCCTCATGCAAAAAGCAAAACACTATTTTTCTAAATTATAAATATAAATATCATGAATACAGGTTGTAACTAATGGAATGGAAAACTGATTTATGATCATTTTAACTTTTTAAACATGCAAATGTAAAAAATCTGAGAGTTTAGATTATTCTGATATAAACAATTACTTTAAACAAATAATTGTATTTTGTGAATTGGTTTTTGAATTCAGATTTTTTTTTTATTCACTCATTTTAAAAAAGTAAAAAACATTACACATATACAAACAATAATAAACATACAAATGTACAACCATATCTCACAGATTAACAGATAAATCCCTCCCAGGAACAGTTCTTACCCAATAGCTTAATGCTTTCTAATTGGTTTCATATTCAAAGAAAACAGGGATCTACTGGAAAAATGCAGATTTATCAAAATGTATGAAAAATCTATAACTAGAGTTTTTTTTCAAACAACAAGCAAAGGGTCTTCAAATTCAATAAATTTTTGATTCTAGATAGTTGGCTATCCTCAGTTTAAACATTCTACCTGTTTCACGTGGTAAAATCAGAAATTTTATGGAATAAATTTATTTTGATAAGCATCATAAATCCTTCACCATCCATCCGTCTGTCACAGAACCAAAAACTTCGCTCATAAATTTAAAAGAGCTGAAGCATATATGCTCCTGTTAATCAAAGCTTTTTAAATTCCTGCCACTTATTGCAGAAAAACTGCAAGGAAATTTTCAGAAACGTGCTAAAAGAGTCTGATCTATCCTATTATGTGAGCTTCAGTCTAAGTGGGTCCCTGTGGAGGACACTTTTTGAGAGATCTTTCCCGATAAGAAACAAGCCCTGCATGCATTAATATTACATTAGATGTAGTATATCACAGGGCCTTCTGCTCAGTCAGGTAGAGATCTTTTCATTGACGTCTCCTTATCATGTTAATATTACACTCATCAAAGACCATGCTGTGGTAAAAAAGAGGGGGACGCAACAAAACGTGCAGAGTTACAGATTATTCTTATGAGAAGTCTAAAAGGGAGAACAGACGACAAAATGGTTATTTAGGTCACATATTCACTGTAACGCGCAAGAAAGAGACAAATGCCGCAGGAAAGGCGTTGTTTGCGTGTGTGTCGGTCAGAAATATGACATGCATGACTAGTCACACACAGAGACGCACACACAGAAAGCGACTCTTCAATGCAAGTGGCAGAAGGAGGGGTGCGATTCTGCAAGCGAGAGGGGAGACAGGTGCAAGGCTCTCTCCACACAGTAGCTTAAACGCATTTAAAGTCCTTTCTTAACACGCACACACACACACACACACACTCGTATTATTTCAATGAGATTATTGTTCTGCCCTGCTTTTGTTGGCTCATGTGCACGCTTGGCTGTGCGTCATTCAGAGCGTTACATTGTAAGGTCAAACAAATATAAATAACAAAAAAGAACCAGATAATTAGGTGATGATATATAATTTTAATTACTGTCGTAGTTGTAATCGGGATGTCCCCCTCCCTTTTTCTATAGGGTGTTGGGCACAGTGCCACCTTCCAGCAGAATTAACAACAAAAAGCTCTCCAGAACACGTGTGGTGGTAACAAAAGGCGGAGTGTGTGTTTGTTTTGAAGGACCAGGAGGCGGACGTGTGCCTGCTTCTGTGCCAAACTTTTCTGCTCTCATTTGAATGTGAATGGCATTTAACACCGAGAGCTGCTTAGAAACAGCCCGTGTCTACAATATACAAGCAGGATTTTTCAATTAGCAGCCCAGCCCATCTACCCCCTCTCCACGACCCCTCCTTTTCTGGGCTAATCGGTGCTAATTAGGCCTTATCACGCGGTAATAGCTCGTATTAATTGCCTCGCGGGCCAACTGTTAAGGAATTTGGCGCGTGATCCGATTGAAGCTGACAAGTTCATTCCGTCTATTTAATATTCATTGTATTCTAATAGAACACTTGTTAGCATGAATACACCAATTAGGAGCCAGCAACACGGTGGGACCCACATGTTTTGTAATCTATCGCTAAGGGTTTAAATTTAAAGGATTTAAAACGCAATTTTGGGAAATTAAATACATTGCTCTCGAGAATATATACACAGGGAGAACAACCTATTTGCCAGTTCCGATTTTTTTTCAAAACGTCCTTGTTCCCATAACATAAAACACATTTTATAGGAACAGAAGCACTAAATGTTGGATATTAAACCGCAGGTTACTACTGAATTATACTGTTTAATTGTCATATATTTGATTGTCAAATAAGTAGTAATGAGATTGCCACATAGAAACAAACTTGCCTTCACGCGTCATTTATTTATTCATCACTCCTTCTGTTTCCACATAAAGAGAGAAATACTATTGTTTATTTAGTTTGCGTTATTCACAGCCCTGTGTAGGCCTGCTTTCAGTCCTTCAAAGAGCAAAGGCGTTATAAAAAAAACTGATATCACGCAGCGAGATCTGACATATCATACAGAGGTGGATAAAGGGCCTTGTTGTCTTACATAGCCAAAAATTGATGTGCAACAAAAATAGTAGTCTCGAAACATCAATGCAGGATGTAAAATGATCTGCTGCTTAGAATCTTTGATCATTAATCAATTAGCATTCGTGTAACAAAATAGTATGGGAAGGGAAAAATATCAGCACCGGAAAGCAGATTTGCTATCATGTTGTAGAAAAAAAAATAATTATGTTTATATTTGGGTTAATCGTTGTGCCTTTGCCATCATGAGGGGCAAATTATAGGGCATAACTAGTTTCCGACACTGATTTAGAGATAATAATTGTTCTAACATCGGCGTAATGACATGTAGAATCGAGGCCTGTGCGTTCATTTCTACATAAAAATATTTAATATTAATTTCAAGCTAATAATAATCAGGGGTGTATATCGTGCGTATATAATGAGGGCAAGTTTTTGTGCCTAACAAATGTTTACATTAAGTAAAATGAAACATCCAGGGACCGGACCAACGCTGGACGTGGACGTCCTCAATAATAATTATAAGGAAAAAATAGATCCAGTGAGCATTACTCCCCTTGCCAAGGCAAACAACAGTCACTTGGAAGCATATGGCTGTGCGCTACCCCCCACGTCTGAAGCCCCAGTCAGCTCCGGTGAAGTTCAAGGTCTCTGCAGCCAGTGACCATTAACGGAGCGGGGCGGACACAGCGTCTGCTGTATGCGTGGGTGAAAGCCTCTCTATCTGACCTTTCCACGTGTTCAAAATAGAAATCATAAACGAACCTTTAATTTGCTGTTATTATTATTATTATTATTTATTATTATTATTATTATTATTATTATTATTATTATTATTATTTTATGTCCGAAAACGACGGGAAAGGCTAAGCTATTAAAGATGTTCAAGTATGTAGGAATTTAATTTGCATAAACATTAAATTAAATAAAATTTCGTAATGTTAACAAAACATTAGCTGCACCACATTTTGTTAGATATACTATCCTCAGTTATTTTCTAGTTTTGGCTGATAATAGGAATAACTCACTTTTTAATTTATATGTACAACATTCCAGAGAACCGGATGACGACTTATTTTCGTATTTTTTGGAAAGCGTTTCTGAAATATTATTATTATTATCATTATTATTATTTTAGTATTGTTGTTGTTGTTGTAAACGTTTTTATTATTTTTAGGATGCAAAAAAAATGGTACAAGTTATAACATTACTGTGATGATACACTCTGGCAATTAAAAAATCTATACTCGAGTAACATTTAACATAACATAATTTGAATTAGACACTCATAAATGACACGGTATAGTTATTTAATCTTTGTTATTTTTATACATTTTTTATCCATGAAATGTTCCCATTAACATGCCCTATTACCATCCAATCAGCGCAGTTTTTTTTTTTTACTTCGCACACTCATAAATACTGAAAAACCGCCTAATACTGAACGCAAAGCGGGACATGAGCATTTACTCATTGCACATTATTTTTTGTTTTTATGTTGTTGTTTTTTTTACAACTTCACAGCCATAGAATCTAAATAAATACAGGTGGCCTTTAAAAAATTCTGGAGTTTGGGGGATGAAGAGAGTCATATTTAATGTGTTGCATCTAGGCTTGTTAAGAGAAACTCAGAACGATTATTATCACCTGCATTTATAAATTAAAGACAATTGTTTTGATTTTCCTTTACTAAAAGAGACTGCTGTTAAAAAGGTATGAGCTATTTACTCAGCAAACCCAGCTAATGAGTGGTGTCATTTCCCTTCAGAACTAAACATATACATCAGGCATTATTTTAGTATTTGTAAAATAATTTATACAAAAACATAAAAAGCTCTTAAATTGTCTGTTTAATGAATACAAATATCATTGCTACTAAAGCAAACAAAGTACCTTAAGGACTGGGGTTCCATATAATAAATAGATTTTGACCTATGGGTAGACATGTTCAAAGCATGCATGAAAAAACAAACATAAAATACAAAAAAAAAAAAAAAACAGAAGAAGAACAAGGTGGGAAAGGGGCTACAGATCACACAAAGATAAAGACAACAGGAAGAAAAATATGCACAGTGGATGTCTGCAGTGAAGCAACAGAATCAGAGGATAAGATGCAGTCAGAGGAAGATAGGTGGTCCCAGGTGTCTCTAATGACATCAGCATGGACAGTATCCCTGATATGCATAGTGGAGGAGATCCTGTTTCCTTGCAAAGTCTCTTCATGAGAGACAGGTCATGGCCAACAGCCTTTGTCAGACACATAATTGGCGATATTGATTATAGGTTATCATATGCTGTGGGCCATTTGTAAGATAATGCTGCAGGGGTTAATTTGTCACCCATTAACCTTCTGGACTGGTGGATGCTTGTGTAAATTCAGTTTAAAACAACTTCTAAATGGGTTACCTAGCTTCATCTAATAAATGGAATGCATTTAAGATATATCAGAGCACAAACCCCACTGGATGTCGTTTTTTTTTTGGTGGTGGGGAGGGAGGAAGGGGGCTAGATTTTAGAGAGCCATGCCATGTGGTTTCAAAATTAGACCCCTCTCAAAGCACCCAGAGCAGCAGTCAATATGAATTCTCTTGCTGACCAGTCAGAAAAAAAATCTTTTCATCTAAAACTCAGAGTGACATTTTGAGGAAACACCTCTTCCTCTTTCCTCAAATCTGTGAAGTCTCTGCTTTCCTACAGTCCTAAAAGACCCAGAAAGTTTATCCTCTCTGCCCATCAAAAATAAGGGGTGGGATGACTTGGAAGAAGGGGACTTTGTAGTTACTTGTTAACTTAAGCTCAAGTTTCGATGTTAAAAAACATGTTTTGAAAATAACCTTTTTAATGGGTTGCAAAGATGGATAAATAACATTCACAGAAAACTTAATTTAACCATAAAAATGCAGAAAACAACTTTTCCTGCTTCTAAGAAAACAAAAAAAGAACTACCTTTTCTTTTTGCTGTGACTTTTTGTACTGTTTAAAGACAGTGCAACACTCCAGTAACCACTCCGGGCTACAAAGTAACAATGTTGAAAAGCACTCAAACAGATTTAACTGCGTCAAAATCATCACAGTGTGCCACATACTTTGGTCTTCATCTCAGCAAGGAATAACACATCAAATGCACAAAAATCACAGTAAAGAGAGGAGCTGTAACCTTTGTGGAAGTCGATCAGAGGCGATCAGAGGTGCAGAAGCGCCTGGTACAGCCCAGAGCTGTAAAGACAACCCACTTCAACTTCAAACACATGACATTTGCCACCTCAGAGCATAACATGTGCCTCCCTGACTCTACACCTGTAAACCTGTAAACGCACACGGTGTAAAGGGATACACGGTGTGTATTCTCACTCCAGCAAATACTATTAAAAGTTACTCAGTGATGGGACCCTGCACACTAGAGCATTACCTTGTGTACAGTACAAGTGTGTGTGAGGGGAAAAGAAAGAAAGAGAGAGAGAAAGAAAGAGGAGTGAGTTAGAGAGGGAGGGAGAGCCAGGATGTGAAAAAGTGAAAGCAGGAGTGAGTGGCAGTCACCAAATCAGTCAGTCAGCTTAGTTTGACGAAGTGAAGCAGAGCAAGGTGGCTCCACAGAGAGATACCTGTTTGGTGTGGTCTGGTGGTGGCATCGGCCGTCCAGCTTGGCATGCATTAATTATCCTCCACAAAGATAAATGCTCTGGCGTGGAATTCCCACTGTCCCACAGTCAAAGGGAAGGAAAGGATGATGGGAGCGGGAGAGAAATGGGAGTGAGATGAGGAGAAGAGAGAGGCAGAGAGGGAGGGAGAGTCAGATGCACTGTTGTCTTGACACCATGACTGGTCCGTGTGAGATGGATCACACACACACACTCATGCTCACACACATAGGCCTCTGTGGTGACAGGTTGGAACTGCCAAAGGAGTTGCATGGTTTGTCTAGTGGGGATGGGACACACTTGCATTCACATTCACACTGCTGAATTTTGAGTTAAAACTATATTTAAAACTCTTTTGCAAAAACACACCTCACATGACAGTATGTTCTATTCCACCATCTTTTCTAAAGATTTGTTGTTTCAGAAGCATTAATTAGGATTTTGTAGCTTCCCCCTCCTTCCCCTTCACATCTGTTCTACAGTCTAATGTCTGTTATGTGGCGGAGCAGCTGAAAATGGACAGCTAAATAAAAGGGGTCAAAAGTCTGGTACTGAGCAGCGAGAGGACTGTGATTACACACAATAGACTATAAAAGAGATGCATATGAGCATCAGCAGTGTGCCTGGCCTTTGCACCTTGAGGGAGGACAAGGTTCACGCTAATCTCATGAATGCCTTATATATACACACACAAGCACACCCACAGATGCATATTGTCCACCTGTAAACAGAACATTTGCAAAGATTTTTGGTTCAAGGGAAACTATTACCACTGACATTTAGATTTAAATATGTTTTAAAAAGAAACTGTTGTTTTTTGTGATTGTTCAAGTTCAAAGTTCAAGATTCAAAGTCACTTTATCTTTGGGCAAACTTCAAAATTAAATCACTACTGATCACAACTTTTCATTCTATCCATAGTTTAGGTCAAATAAACCTGATGTGGTATGATTTAAGAAACTAGCGATGCTGAAAATCTGTTTGCATTGGATTGAACTCCTAAAAATCGTTCCAATCTTTCCAAATCAACTGTGCGCTTCTTCTGTCCCTAACTAGTAACTGCTGCGTCACTCAGCTGGCCTACATATGCAGATTAAGCCAGATGGACATGCTCTCCAGACTTCTGTCCCCCATAGACCTTCTGACTGAACTTGACTCTCGAGACTGCAGTTGAAAAGGAGGGCCCCTTTTTGGTGAACCCTGGACCTAACCCCCTAACCTCCCCCTCCAAACCCAATACGGCCAACCACGTGCTAAGGTACCCATCCAGTGCCTAGTATGAACAATCATTAGCTGATTAAATTCAGGTCTGTTTCCAAACAGTTATCACCACAGCAAGCTGATCAATACTGGAACATTATCATTAAACACTTCCTCAAACTCAGTGTCAACATCCAAGTCCATAGGGGGGATTGTGTGTGTGATCACTGAGATGGAAAAGAAGCTGTGGCATCGCAATTACCCAGAGGAGTCTCACACAGGAGAACTGCTTGAGCAGACCCTGAACCCTGGGGGATCTCCAGGTTTGACTCGATGTGCTGAAAAGCCTGCTGAGCCACAACTTTAAAGGAGATCAGAGAGGCTTCCTTCCTTCCTTCCCTCCTACATATGATCATCCTTCCTATGATCAAATGACTTTGACAGCACTTTAATATAATTAGGATCAAATTTAAATGAATTTGGACTGAATTGGGTTCTATATAACTGCATAGAAAGTGCGAGTGTGAAGATGACATTTTTTATAAATATATATATATATATATATTAATATATATATATATATATATATAATATATATACACAGGGGTTGGACAATGAAACTGAAACACCAGGGGTTTAGACCACAATAATTTATTAGTATGGTGTAGGGCCTCCTTCTGCGGCCAATACAGCGTCAATTCGTCTTGGGAATGACATATACAAGTCCTGCAGTGGTCAGAGGGATTTTAAGCCATTCTTGCAGGATAGTGGCCAGGTCATTACGTTTCTTGACTCGCTCCTCCAAAACACCCCAAAGTGGCTCAATAATATTTAGATCTGGTGACTCTGCAGGCCATGGGAGATGTTCAACTTCACTTTCATGTTCATTAAACCAATCTTTCACCAGTCTTGCTGTGTGTATTGGTGCATTGTCATCCTGATACATGGCACCGCCTTCAGGATACAATGTTTGAAACATTGGATGCACATGGTCCTCAAGAATGGTTCGGTAGTCCTTGGCAGTGACGCACCCATCTAGCACAAGTATTGGGCCAAGGGAATGCCATGATATGGCAGCCCAAACCATCACTGATCCACCCCCATGCTTCACACTGGGCATGCAACAGTCTGGGTGGTACGCTTCTTTGGGGCATCTCCACACCGTAACTCTCCCGGATGTGGGGTAAACAGTAAAGTCGGACTCATCAGAGAACAATACATGTTTCACATTGTCCACAGCCCAAGATTTGCGCTCCTTGCACCATTGAAACCGAGGTTTGGCATTAGCATGAGTGACCAAAGGTTTGGCTATAGCAGCCCGGCCGTGTATATTGACCCTGTGGAGCTCCCGACGGACAGTTCTGGTGGAAACAGGAGAGTTGAGGTGCACATTTAATTCTGTCGTGATTTGGGCAGCCGTGGTTTTATGTTTTTTGGATACAATCCGGGTTAGCACCCGAACATCCCTTTCAGACAGCTTCCTCTTGCGTCCACAGTTAATCCTGTTGGATGTGGTTCGTCCTTCTTGGTGGTATCCTGACATTACCCTGGATACCGTGGCTCTTGATACATCACAAAGACTTGCTGTCTTGGTCACAGATGCGCCAGCAAGACGTAACATTATACATAAATAAACTGAATAACATTTAATGAAAAACTAAACAAGCATTTAAATGTGATATTGGGGCTTTAAGAACTGTGTCTCCACCTCAATGACCCTTTGGCTTTTGGTCCCACAGTCTGAGTCGCTCCCTTCGCTGGACTCCCTCGGGGCCTTTTCTGCCATTCTAAACTTGTTTCTGACATAGTCCTGCTATGTTCTGACAGAGTAATGCCGTTTTCCCGCTCCTCCGGTGTGTGTCTCATATATTGGCCTTATCATAAACCTATCTTTACTGCACAACCTTTACCTTGCTCAAGTTTAGCAGAAGAAAAGCTTGTATCTTCATCAAACAGCAGTCAGCAGAGAGAAAAAGCGGGGTATTGAGGGACTGTTCTATGCATTATTAAGATTAAAATCTTTCTCATATTACCCATCCTTTCCTCCTTCCATTCCATTTTCTTCCCATTCTCTTTGCTACTTTTACTTGAAATTTTAAAACATTTATACACTTCTGTTCCTGAGTAAACGAGCTCAAAGCCCGATTTTCCATCAAAAATAAAAGTTGCACAGAGGAGGAAAGAGAGGAGGTACATAGCTTGGTCGGTTTTAGTCATCTCTAATCAGTCTAGTGTATCTGTGCTGCAAAGAAAAGACTCAGTTGAAACAACCAGGTAATGATTTCTTTTTCAGTTTTCTTCACTCTTGGATTTTGAAAACTTTAAAGGAATGTAAAAGAAAGACTTTCTTACCTGTTATTATTGCTGTCATGGAGCTCTTGCTCCTTCTGCCTTTGTTCATTGGTCTAGGCAATTTTCCAACTTATTAATAAAATGAAGCATTAACAATGTACTTGCCATTATCCTGGGTCAGGTGTTTCTGAATGGAGGATTCGTAGCTAAGAGCGTAAGCATTTCTTTAATGATAGCCCGCCTGTATCAAAGAGACTGGCCTTAACCTGTGATATGATCTCTTTCTGGTTCTTATTTTACCTCTAAATGCCTAACTGACTGGCTTAATATGCAATAATTCATTAGGAAAAAATAGAAAAGCTAAAGCATATAGTCTTTTTTTACAGTACAGCGGCAGATGTTTCACTTATATAATGAAGACCACAATCCTGTCAATCACAGCAGTGTTTCAGCTAAAAGGATGTCGTAAAGAATAAGATTTTCAAGTGTAGTTTAATAAGTTTTATACTTGTACCGTTCACTTTTAAAATGATTTCTGCTCGTGGCTAATTTGAGTTTAGAAGTCCTCCATCTCAATACAGCGGTTTCACCAGGATTTGAAAAGAAAGAAAAATAAAATCAGTGTATTCCTAACTTACATGTTGAAATCAAAGCCAGCCCAAGACATAAGCAAACTAAACTTAGTGCTACTGATTAAGTAAAAACTGCACAGTAACTGATGTGACTGTGTAATACAGTCAATTAAAATATTCCTTTGTCGCTCACTTGGTAACTATAAAAGTTGTGTTTAATACTGAATGCGCAGATGATCAGGGAGGGACAACATTAAACAGGCATCAGTGATGCTGTGTGGGTTGGTGGATGATGGGCTTTACTAGAAGTGCTCCCCTCTAATCAAATTCTGCTTAAGGCTCCATACAACCTTGGGCTGGCAGCTCTGGTCAATATTCACATTTCTACCCATTGAGTTTAGGACCAAGTGAAGAAATATACACATAAAAATAACTGAATCTGAATCTGAATCTGAATGACTTACAAGTACATTTTTGACCTATTGGGACATCACAAATAGATTGCAGGAGCAAAGGTCATAAGACCACATCAGATCAATTGGGATCCAAAACCCTTTCTAAAGAGCAGTCAGTGGTATCTACCTGACAAGTCAGGTTCAGCTACATTACAATGGCCATATCTACATAAACTCCATAGTCTTAGGGCAAGTTATTAATGATGCTGGGAGCTCACGTGTGGTTATACATCCTGAGTGGTGTCTGTTTAAATGTGCTCCTAATAAAATATTTCTTGGGCTGTGCAGAGTCGGGGGTCTCTGTGCTCATTAGAGGTCTCTGACCAGCTTGATAAGTGCAGCCCTGCACCATAATGATTTATTAAGAATGGAGGAGGAGAAAGCTGGTGGGTCCAAACCGCCTCAGGACACTTCAACCGCAGAGACATTTTAGGGTAAAGGCTTGAAACAGAAGGTACCTCTGAACAGATTTACATCATCCAAAATGCATATCATATTGAATTATGAAAGATAAAATGAAATACATAGAGTCTTGCATTTTTTTACTGACTTTTTATTTTTAGTTTTTTTGCCCAGAGCTCTTTTTTCTTCCATTCAGAGCTCTGGTCCACACCGCCTTGAGGTAAATGCATGGCAATTTGCTTCATACAGCAAAGCACTAATGGACAAACAGAGGGGCATAAGTAACAGTGTTTAAAAATGGATGAAATTGGGATGGTCAGATGTGAGCAAACAAAGAAGTCGGACTAATTCCTAACTCTATGGTAGAGCCGGACTGCGTTTGGCTGTACTGCAGATGCCTGAGTGAAACCATCTCTTTCAGGTCCATTTAAAGGAGTATAAGGGAATTTTTAATATTGTTGGTTGGTCTATTATTGCTGACTTCATATACATACAAACTAGTTTTAAGTAGCAACAAGTTTTAAAACTTTGTATTCATTTACAGATTTCAGCAATGGGAAAAGGCATTTAATCATAGTCAACAGAAAATTGACCTTAGAGTTGCTAGCAAAAGTACTCGTGCCCCTTGAACTTTTTCACATTTTGTAAACAACAGAAAATTTGAATGTATTTCACTGAAATATTAGAACTAACAGAAAGTAGTGCATTGTTGTGAATTAGACAGAAAATGATACATGATTTATACATTTATATACATGATACATATTTTTTTATAATTAAAAATCTGACATCTGTAGTCTTCATATGTATTTAGCTCCCCTGAGTTATTACTATTAAAAAACCTCTTTGCTGCAGTAGCAAGATATTGATGTCATATTGCTGTCAGATCCAATTAGATCCAGAGACTGAAATTCTTGCCCAATCTTCTTTGCAAAGTAGCTCAAGCTTAGTCATGTTGGACGAAATGTCTCAGTAAACAACAACTTTCAGGGCTTGCCACACATTCTTAATTTAATTTTAGTCTGGACTTTGACTGGGCCATTCTAAGACATGAACATGCTTTGATCTACACCTATCTATTCTAGTCAAAGTTCTGCCTCAGGTTTTAGCAGGTTGTCTTCCATGATTGGTTTGTAGTTAGCTCAACCTATAAAACGAAATCTGTCCAGCCTCTCTGTCTCTGGTAAAGAAAAGCATCCCCATGACGTATATTGCTGCCACCATCATGTCTCAACATGGCAATGGTGCGTTTTAGGTGATGTGTAGTGTTAGTTTTCCAACATGGCATTTTGCATGTATATGAAAATGACACTTTTTAAGTCTTTCTTTCAACAATAGCTTTCTTCTTGCCACGCTTCCATACATACCAGATTTGTCATCAGTTTCTTGACAACATAATCTGCCATTTGAATTGTGGATCTCTGCAGATCCTCCAGAGTTACCATAAGCCTCTTGGCTGCTTCTCTGATTAATTATCTCCTTTCCTGGCCTGTCTGTTGTTGGGACCCCAGCCATGGTTACAACATGAATGGCCAGTACGAGCTTTTCTGGAACTTTCAAAATAAATCGCATTAACCTACTTCCAGCACAGCCAGAAACAGAATAACAGCGGACTTCCCGTGACGTCACAGTCCGAATAAAAACCCCGCTTTTGCAACAAACTGACCTCTTCCACGCAGGTCCCCTGCGGAACTAGACGGAGGGACAGAGCTAAGCTCTTTT